>JAWZYT010002712.1:0-75525 GCA_034508575.1 Petrolisthes manimaculis
ATAACTCATAATTATCATGGTATGTTATGCTGTCATAATGTTGTTATTGTTATGTTACAATATCATGGTACGTTATACAATACTTATATTATTACTATTCAGTTATAGTAACTCACTAAACCATAAGCCCGTGCTACGCATGGAAGTGAAATATATGTAATTAAGTAATTAGTGGGGTGTTTTTTGTGACGAAAATGTCCTCTGTCCCCCCTCGTGTGCGTCCACTTTCCGTGTGTGTCCACTTTCCGTGTGTGAATTCCTGGCACTGTAGGTGGTCACATGACAATTTGTATAGCTCGACAGACAAACAGAGAGTCTCTTCATTTAGATATATAGATATCATGTAATATTATGCTATATTTACATCACTATTGTTTATGTTATGTTATATAGCTCAGAATTATTTTGGTGAGTTATACTATACTATATATTATTATGATTAGCTAGAATTAAGGTGTTGCAGGACTATTGACCATGACTGTACATACCTCTACCATATACATTAGCTAGAATTAAGGTATTGCTGGACTATTAACCATATGGGACTTTACCTTTGTCATATACATTGCAGGAGCCGTCGGTGGTTGCAGTGCCTCTACGTGGACATGACTTCACCGCCTGGGGTTCAACATCTGTGGCAACATGCGTGAGGGGGTCTTCGTCAAGGATGTCCTCCACCGCGGTCCAGCCTCGGAGTCCGGCAATGTGGCACCAGGTTCGAGTCCACTAACTTTATACAGTACACTCGTGATAAATAATTTCTGACCAGTCACTTTATACAGTACAGTCGTGATACGTAATCCCTGACCAGAGACAAACGGCAGGCATCACACACACACACACACACACACACACACACACACACACACACACACACACACACACACACACACACACATACCCTGCATTCGAACTCAGCCTCTATAGGTGTACTGGGTGGGGAAATGAACAATACCAGGCGATTCAAAGCTTTCTGCTCCTCACACTCTGGTCAGAAATTATGTATCACGAGTGTACTTCTCTTCTCAGTCTTAAGGGAGTAATACAGTACATATGTAGCCTACTGGTAAATCTGGAGCAACTGATTCCTCCAAACTATTCCAGGCAAAAGGTCACCATTATTTTTGTTCATCTAGCCCCGTTTCCTGTCATACTTTGGAGGAATCAAGGCAACTCCAATACGGTATACCAAAAGTGCTTAAGTGGGTAATGCACTTTTGGTACATTGGAGTGCCATAATTCTTCCAAAGTATACCAGGACACAGGGTTCAATAAAGAAAAATAATGATGACCTGTTGTTTGGAATAGTTTACAGGAATCATTTACTATAGATTTACCAACACTGTCCAACCACAATCAAATATCCACCGACACTTTCCTTCCATCATGCAAGTAAATCAGTATCATGATCACTGCATAGTTTATTATAACATTCTTTTGTTGGTGTGCTTACAAACCACTACAAACGACTATGGAATCCACCCATAGTTTGGAGTATTCAGTAGACCTCCAATAAATACCATCAATATTTTCTCCCCTGTATAAACCAACCCTCATCATCCCTCACATTATGTCCAGCTAAAGTTTCTCCCCTAAATAATTAAACCAACCCACGTCCCTCACATTATGTCCAGCAAAAGTTTCTCCAATAATAAATTAAAGCAACCCTGATCCCTCACATTATGTCCAGCAAAAGTTTCTCACCTAAATAATTAAACCAACTCTCGTCCCTCACATTATGTCCAGCAAAAGTTTCTCACCTAAATAATTAAACCAACTCTCGTCCCTCACATTATGTCCAGCAAAAGTTTCTCCCCTAAATAATTAAACCAACCCACGTCCCTCACATTATGTCTAGCAAAAGTTTTTCCCCTGTATAAACAAACTCTGATCCCTCACCTTATGTCCAGGTGACCGTGTGCTGGGACTGGCGGTGAGCACAGAACACATGGTACACGAAGATGCCCTCACCCTGCTGAGCTACGCGTCACCCTACCCCGTCATACTCCTACTGCAGAAGTCCTCCGGCAGCCACCCCACCACCACCACCACCAACGCCAGGCCCTCAGCTGCTGCCCAAGCCTCCAGGCCTGTCCACCCTTTCTACCGCAGTCAGAGCATAGATGATTTGGCCAAGGTAGGGACAAACAGACAGACAGAAAGAGATTATGTGTCTAAGTGTAGGTTATCTGGGAGAGAAAAAGAAATAACTTGTGTGTAAGTGAAGATCATAGAAAGGGAATAAAGAAGGGAATGAGAGAGAGAGAGTCCAGTCCAGTCTTGATTCAAGTCATTCTGTATACATAGCTTTGAGGTATTTATCACAGTTTCATTGATTATGTAGATGTTTTTCCTCCATAACTGAAATTACCAGAAATTCCAATTATAACCTAATATAGTGGGTGTGTTTATATCGGAATACTATATAGTGAATTAAAATAGGAAAATACCAGCTAATCATTGACAACAGTGTATAATACTTTAAATGTAGTTTTTATTGTTAATACATGGTATAATGAGTGTAAGTCCCCAATTCTTTCATTTTCTGTCACTTCTAATACCATGTTGTTTTCACAGATTGGTAAGGCAGATATGTCGAGGGTTAGAACAGCACGGGCTCCGGGGGTGAAGGGAGCCAAGGCAGACCTATCCCAACCTGACTTGGTTGGTGGTGTTGAAGTCTCCCCTTTCTCCTTAAATTTTGGCCTCCCCTCTACCAGTGTAACCTCCAAAGCTGTAGCTCTCAACGTCAAGCGTGAGGCCCCGGGGAGACATTCAGAGCGTGCCATTGACGTCCCGGGGGAAGTGCCGGGAGGTAAAGTCTCACACACGATAAAAGCAGACATTTCTGGACCACAGGCAGAATTGCCAGATTCCAAGTTTAAATTTGGCATCAAGGTTCTCCCTGACCTAACTGGCCGTGTGTCAAAACCAGAGATGGATGTTGAGGCCGGAGGAAAGTTGTCTGTTGATGCAAATGCTCCATCACTCAACATCCCTCAGCCTCAAGTGAGTATTGAAAAAGAGGTTGGAGAAGCTCTCAGTACTACCCACAATGCCAACCTGGATGTGGAGGCCAAGAAACCAACCGGCACCAAGTTCGGCATCAAACTTCCCCAGATGACAGTGAAGGAGACTGATGTTGTTGATGCAGGGAACATAAGGGTTCAATTACCTGAAGGAGGACAAGTGAGACCTATTGATGAGAATATAAACATTACTCTACCAAATGTTGAGCTTTCTGGAAGAGGAAACACCGATCAAGAAAAGTTCTCTCATGAACCCAAAACCGATGATGAAAAGCAGAAGGCCAAGGGATCATTTGGCCTTGATTTTGGGTTCAGAGGCCTTGGTCACAGTCAGGGCACAGACTCAGATAACGTGGATGAAGCAGGGGGAAACAGAGGTGAAAAACTGTCTGCTAAATCTAAAGGTCTTGGGAAAATGGGCTTCAACTTTGGTCTGAAGGGTTTTGAGAGAGATGATGATGACCACACAGGAGCCTCAGATGAAGAAAAGGTCAAGTCAAAACACACTACTGTTGGCCTCAGTGTGGAAGCCCCAGAAATAAACCCACCAGAAGTTGATCTAGAATTTGGGAGGGCATCTGGAGACGGCCATGAAGACCACTCAGTATCAGCCGTCGGGGGAGGCATTGGTATGGGCATCAAGGGTCCAGAAATATCGATGCCACAGCTTGGTCTAAGAAGGGATAGTGATAACAATGACGACAACAATGATGAGGAGGAGGAGAGGAAGGAGAAGAGTGGTTTGGGCTTCAAGTTAAGGAAACCTGACATTAACCTGCCAGATTTTGGGTGGAAGAGCAACAAAGGTGATGGGGAGGTAAATATTGAGGGGAAAGCAATAAACGCAGACATGAAAACTTGTGATGTGGACTATGAGGGTGGAGTGAGCAGGGAAGGGTTTGATGTTAAAGGTCGGGCTGAAGGTGACATCAATTTAGAAACAGATAGTGATGACAAGAAAGGCAAAGGCTTTGGATTTAGCTTTAAAGGACCTGATATTAATCTTCCAAGCTTTAATTTAAAAGGACAGGATGGTAACCACAAGCCAGAAATAGGAAATGATAAGAAGAATAAAAGTGGAGATGTAAATGTCTCCCTGGAAGGCCCCGACGTTCAACTACCTGGCGTCGATGTGAATCTAAAAACACAAAAAGAAGCAGAAGATGACAAGGAAAAGATGTCTGATGATGATGGAGGCAAGAAGAAAAAGAAGAGCAAAAAAGGATTCAGTTTTGGATTTAAAGCACCTGACTTCAGTTTGCCAAGTGTCAGCCTGAGAGGGAGAGGTGATGGAAGTGGAAGTGAAGAGGAACATTCAGATGAAGAGAGCAAAAAGGACAAGAAGAGTAAGAAGGGGATACATGTAGGAGTTAAAGGACCAGAGGTGAATATACCCAGTGTTGATGTTAAGGCTGATGCAAAGTTGGAGGCAGAGGCAGGTGATGTTGATGTGTATGAAAAGAAGGATAAGGATTCCAAAGGATTCTCGTTTGGAATGAAGGGTTTGGACATTGACCTCCCGAGCTTTGGGTGGAAGAACAAGGGTGAGGAAGGGCACAAGGAGGTGGAGATAGAGGGTATTCCTTCTGTGGAGGCAAATGTGGACAAAAATCTTGAATTAGAAGGTCCAAACATCCGTCTTCCCTCAGCTGGGCTAGAGGCAGAGATAGACGTCAGTGAAGATGAAAAATCTGATGGCAAGAAGTCCAAGAAAGGTTTTGGTTTTGATTTGAAAGGTCCCAACTTTAATCTGCCCAGCTTTGGTGTGAAGGGAAAGCTTGAAGGAGAGGGAGAACACCATGAAGAGGAAGGAGGAGGAAGAGACACTGATGATGAAAGTAGTAAGGATAAGAAGGCCAGGAAAGGCTTTGGGTTTGGTTTCAAGGGTCCTGATGTCAGCCTTCCCAGTGTCAGTATCAGAGGAGAAGGAAAAGGTGCTCAAGAGAAGGAAGGTGAAAGTGACGATGAAGACGATGGAAAGGAAAAAGATAAATCACGCAAAAAGGGCTTCAATTTTGGCTTCAAGGGACCTGACATCACCATGCCAAGT
This sequence comes from Petrolisthes manimaculis, assembly GCA_034508575.1. NCBI lineage: Eukaryota > Metazoa > Arthropoda > Malacostraca > Decapoda > Porcellanidae > Petrolisthes > Petrolisthes manimaculis. Next base: position 5,080 of record JAWZYT010002712.1, read on the forward strand.
CTGAAGCTAAAGGGTGGTGATAGAGAAGGAATGGAAGACAAGGAAGAGGAATCTGAAAGTGAAACAGATAAAGAAAAGACCGAGAAGAAAAAGAAAAGCAACTTTTCGTTTGGTTTCAAGGGCCCAGATGTGAGCCTCCCCAGTCTGAACCTGAGAAGGAGTGGACATGATGATGATGATGATGATGAAAAGGAAGACAGAGAACTGGAGAAAATGAAATATGATAACAAAGAAAAGATGGAAGGGGACTTTAGTTTAAATGCCAAAGGACCAGATGTTAACCTTCCCACTTTTAGCATGAAAGGAGAAGGAAATATGAAGAATGAGGGAGAGGTAGAAAGTGAAAGGGATAATAACAAGTCCAAGAAAGGTTTTGGTTTTAATATCAAGGGTCCTGATGTGAGCCTCCCCAGTTTCAGTCTGAAGGGAGATGCCAAGTCCAAAAAGGAGAAGGAGGAATCTGAAGACGAAGATAAAACAGATGAGGGGAAGTCAAAGAAAGGTTTTAGTTTTGGATTACCCGATATCAATCTTCCCAGCTTTAGTATGAAAGGTCGAGGGGAAGGAAAATCTGACAATGAGGATGAGGATAAGGAGGACTCTGAAAATCAAGACAAGAAATCTAAGAAGGGATTCGGTTTTGATCTCAAAGCTCCTAATATCAATCTCCCCGAGTTCAGCCTGGGTGGAGGAGGAGAGAAGAGAGACAGGAAGGAAAGGGAAGAAATCGTGGAAGGGAATTACGCCGTTGGATTGGAAGGTCCTAATGTGGCACTACCCTCTGTGGACATGAAGGCTACTGGAAATCTGGAAAGCTTGCCAGGTGATGTGAAGGTGCAGATGGAGGAAGGCATTGGTGTGAATGGTTCAAGTCTTGCCATGGAAACCCCAGACATGAATCTCAAAGGTGGAGCTTCCCTGGATCATGAGGCAAAGGATAAGGGATCCAAGTCAGGCTTCAGCTGGGGCTTCAAAGGTCCAGATATTTCCATGCCGAGCTTCAGTTTGAGAGGAGAAGGCAAGGATGATAAGGAGAGGGATGATGATGATGAGGAGGAGGAGGAGGAGTCAGGGAAGGAAGATGAAGGAAAGGAGACAAAATCCAAGAAAGGTTTCAGTTGGGGCTTCAAGGGGCCAGATATTTCACTTCCCAGCCTCAGTGTGAAGGACAAAGAAAAGAGCAAAGGAGGAGACACAGACGAGGAAGAGAAAGACAAGAAAAACAGAGAGGGCTTGAGCTTTGGTATCAAGGGTCCAGATGTGAGTATACCAAGTGTAAATGTGGAAGGAAAAGGGAAAGTCAGTAAGGACAGGGAAGAGGAAGGAAAAGAGAAGAAGGACAAGAAAGGGTTCGGCTGGGATTTTAAAGGTCCAGATATCAGCTTGCCAAGTCTAAGTCTTAAAGGTCAAGGGAAGGGTAAGAATGATGGCGATAAAGATTCAGATGAAGAAGAGAAGAAGACTGGCAAAGGCTTCAATTTTGGATTCAAAGGGCCAGACATTAAGATGCCAAATATCAATGTTGAAGGGCAAGGCAAGGGCAGTGCTGAGGGGAAGGTTGAGTCTGAGGATGAACAGGAAGAGAAAAAGGGCAAGAAAGGGTTCAGCTGGGGATTCAAGGGTCCTGATGTCAGCATGCCAAGTGTAAACATAAAGGGTGAAGCCAAGGGAAGCAAAGAAGAGGCCTCTGATGATGAAGGAAAAGAGAAAAAGGCCAAGAAAGGGTTTAGTTGGGGATTTAAGGGCCCTGATGTTAGTATGCCAGGAGTAAACCTTGAAGGAGAAGGAAAGGCCAAGATGGAAAGAGAAGAAGACTCAGATGATGAAGCCAGTAAAGAGAAAAAGTCCAGAAAGGGCTTTAGTTTTGGCTTCAAAGGACCTGATGTTAGTATGCCCAGTGTGAGCCTTAAGGGTGAAGGACGAGGGAGCAAAGGGCAGGACGAGAGTGATGAGGACGACGACAACAATGATCAGAAGAAAAAAAAGTCCAAGAAAGGCTTTGGGTTTGGGTTCAAAGGCCCTGATGTGAGTTTGCCAAGTGTAAACATCAGAGGGGAAGGCCATGACAACAAGGCCAGGGAAGAACACCCCAATGATGAGGAGGAGGAGGATAAAAAGGACAAAAAGGGCTTCAGCTGGGACTTCAAAGGCCCTGATATTAGCATGCCCAGATTTGGCATAAAGGGTGAGGGTAAGGCCAGTCAGGATAAGGGCGAGGAGTCTAACAATGACGATGATGATGAGGATGGCAAAAAGGCCAAAAGAGGGTTCAGATGGGGATTTAAAGGCCCAGACCTTAGTGCACCAAACATGAACATAGAAGGAGAAGGAAAGAAGGTTGATGATGTGGACTTGAGGGACCGGGAAGTGGAGGACAAAGAGAAGAGGAGTTTTGGATTTGGATTTAAGGGTCCAGACCTCACCATGCCAAGTGTAAGTGTCAGAGGAGAAGGAAAGGGAACACTGGCTGAAGAAGAGAAAGAATCCTCTGATGGAAAAAAGAAAAAGGGCAAGAAAGAGTTCAGCTGGGGATTCAAGGGTCCTGATGTCAGCATGCCAAGTGTAAACATAAAGGGTGAAGCCAAGGGAAGCAAAGAAGAGGCCTCTGATGATGAAGGAAAAGAGAAAAAGGCCAAAAAAGGGTTTAGTTGGGGATTTAAGGGCCCTGATGTCAGTATGCCAGGAGTAAACCTTGAAGGAGAAGGAAAGGCCAAGATGGAAAGAGAAGAAGACTCAGATGATGAAGCCAGTAAAGAGAAAAAGTCCATAAAGGGCTTTAGTTTTGGCTTCAAAGGACCTGATGTTAGTATGCCCAGTGTGAGCCTTAAGGGTGAAGGAAAAAACAACAAGAATCTTCAAGAGGAATCTGATGATGAAGAGAGTACTGATAGAAAAACAAGACAAGGCTTTGGATTTGGTTTCAAAGGTCCAGATATCAACCTTCCAAGTCTTAACCTCAGAGGGAAAGGAGGCAATGAAGGGGCTGAAGAGGAGGAGGAGGAAGAAGAAGAAAGGGAAGGTAGGAAGACAATCAAAAAGTCTATCAATGTCAATGTTCCAGCCACTGACCTGAAATACCAAACTGAGATCAAAACAAGAGAGAGGGATGAAGGAAGCGACGATGAAGGAACCAAGTCAAGTAGGAACCTAAGTTTGGGGATAAAAGGACCAGATTTTAGCATTCCCAGCCTCAGCCTTGGTGGAACAGGTGACATGAAGAAGGAAAAGGATAAACCCGAGGAGGAGGAAAAGGAGAAGAATGAGCGGAAAGGTTTTGGCTTTGGGATCAAGGGCCCAGATTTTAACTTTCCAAATATGAGTGTGAAAACAGGCCACTCCGAAACAGAGCCATCAGATAACAGTGAAAAGGATCACCAAGATACGTCTGATGATGTGGGAAAGAAATCAAAGAAGGGCTTTGGCTTTGGATTTAAGGGTCCAGATATAAACCTTCCCACCTTGAAGTTAAGAGGTCAAAGTGGGGAAGGAGGAGATTCCGACTATGAAGAAAAAAGAATAAAAAGTTACAAATCAAACTACAATCTTGAACTGAAAGGTCCCAATATCAACATGCCAAATGCTAATCTGACTGGTGAAGCTAGAGAAATCAATGTTGGGCATATCAACTCAAAGCAAGATTATAATGCTGAGTTGCAAGGCCCAAATGTGAAAGTATCTGGAATCTCTGTTGATGCTCAGTTGCCCAGAGGAAATGTAAGAGTTGGGAATGAGAGTAATATTAGCAATGAAAAGTTTAGAATTAACATGAAGTCACCAGATGTTAACTTGCCTGACATGAAAGGTTGGGGAGAAGGGATGATTGAAGCTAAACATTATGAAGCTAGTCTTAGTTCCCCAGACATAAAGGTAAATGAAAAGCATGTGACTAATCTTAAGCTGCAACCTGCTAGTGTGACAGCTGATATGACATCTGGCACTGTTGATGCTGCAGGGAATTTAGATAAAACTGTTTACTTACATCGTCATAACATCAATGTTGACATTCCTGATAATGTTGAGGTGAAAATGGCTTCAAGAGAACTCAAAAGTGAAAAAGCAAAGTCTGGATTCAAATTCAAAACACCAGACTTCAATTTGCCATCCATTGACCTCCGTTTGGGCCACAAAACTGATGATAGCAAAGCTAGAGAAATGTCAGCAGAGGCACATGATATTGACATTGAATGTGACCTTCCAGAAGCTGATATTGATCTTAAGAAAACCAAAATTGACCTTCCAGAAGTTGACTTGGAATCAGAAATCATGAGAGTTACATCAGGCCAGGAAGTGGAGTCATCTGGCTCCTCGGTGGTGAAGATGGGAGGAGACAATGAGGAATCCCGCCACTCTCCGGGCTTTGGAATGGCTTTTGGCTTTAAGGGTTTCAGGAAGCACATTGGTCTAGATGCCAGAGAGGATGAGAAGGAAGTGACCTTGAAGACTGAGGTTCCTGAGGTTGATATCAGATCAGAAAACCTTGATATTGATGTAAAAGCACCAACTGTTGTCGTACCGGAGGGGAAAGTTGCAGCCTTGAAGAAAGGGATCCTTGAGGGCTCCAGGGAGATGCAAGCTCCAGGTGGGAAAATTTCAGTGGCTGGTGTTGATACAGCAGCAGGAGGGGAAGTCTCTATCCATCTTCCAGAGGTTGAGGTTGGTAAAATATCAGCTGGGGTTGAAGTCCCTCAGGTCAAAGCCAGATCAATTTTGCCAGGTGCACCAACTCTGACGGCAATGATAGACGGTGAAGGAGAGAAAACTAAAGGGAAATCAAAATCAAAAGATGAAGAAGATGAAGACAAGATGAAAATCAAGCACAAATTTGGCCGTGGATTTGGTTTTAAGGGTCTTGGTCGGTCGTCAGACAGTGAAGAGGAAACAAAGGAACCCGCATCTCTTACACCAGACCCAGACCGACCCCAAGTTAAAGAGGAAAAGAAAAAGGTGCGAGGCAAGATGAGTTTTGGGTTTAAAGGGTTCACAAGATCATCTGACACTGAGGAAGATCACCTGGAGAAGGTGTCAGATGTTCCTGGAGACCGAGATGCAGATGATGAAAAGTCGAGACCAAAAGTTAAAGGAGGCCTTAGTTTTGGTTTCAAAGGGAGAGGGAACAGGAGTTCAGATTCTGAGGACAACAATGATCATGACAAAGTTGGGACAGACCCACAGGCTGAAGGCGGACCAGTTAAACAAAAACTAAAGCCTAGTCTCAGCTTTGGATTCAAAGGGAAGAGCAAGAGTTATGACGTGGATGGAGGGGAAGTGGAAACTGAGATCCCACGTAAAGAATCAGAGATTGAAGAAGAGATTAAGGTGAAATCGAGATCAAGCTTGAACTTTGGAATTAAAGGTTTTGGAAAAACTGAAGGGAAATACGAAATGAAATCTGACTCAGAGGGAGGAGAGGCAGATGAAAAACGTTCAATGGATGCCAGAGGTGGGGAGGAAGCAGTTCCAGCCAGAACTAAATCACAAAAAGGTATTGGTTTTGGATTTAAGAAGAGTGGGAGGAGCACCTCAGACTCAGAGGGTCATGATACAGAGGACAAGGTGGACTTTGATACACGAGGGGGAGAAGAGAAAACCAAGGAACCCAAAAGTAAAGGAATTCGTTTGGGATTCAAGGGTTTTAAGAATCTGAAGGGCAAAATTCAAACTGAAATCAGCCGAATGCGACATGACAGTCATTCAAGTGAAGATGAAATAACCCGAGAAGACACTGTGAGTGATCATCCGGCAGCAGCTGAAGCCAAGAGAAAAAAGAATGCTAAGAAGAAAAAGGACCAAGAGAAAAAGAATAAGAAAGTGGAAGAAGACTTACTGAATACTTCAGAAGAAAATGCTCTTGCCCTTGCTGCTGCAGCTGCAGCTGCTAAAGAAAATAGAAGGAAACGGCCAGAGAAAACCAGCAGCTCCTCATCTTCCTCATACAGCAGTGATGAAGACGATGGAGTACACGCAGAAGTGAAGAAGAGGAAGCGAGGAAGAGGTAGGGGACGACAGGTGGCAACAGGTATGACAGAAGTGACCATCAGTGAGAGACCAGTTGATGTTGAAGTGGTGGAGAAAGTTGAGGCTTCAACAAGGGAAGTTGATGTTGTAATACCGGAGTTTGTTACTACTCAGTTGTTCCAGGACTCAGAACTTACTCCTGCCAAGCGTCGTGCCCCCAAACCTCCTGGCCAAGATTCAGTTTCAGCTCCTCAAACAAATGTTGTGGTCAGAGAGGTGAAACTAAAATCGTATGAGCCTCCTGCTGGGTCCATAGAGGTGGTGGAAGTGATAGAGAGATCAGTATCTGAGCGACGCATACCATACATGGCACTTCCAGATGCTGCATCACTAGCCTCAGATAGTGATGGTGAACGGGCGATTGTACACACCTCAATCGAACCAATGAACTCTTCAACACCCATGTACCCACCAATGGACTCAGAGGAACTAAAACGTAAGGCAGCATCCCTTGGTGACCTCTCTCGCCTCCACACAGAGTCAGACCCAGTTAGCGTGATCCTGGAGAGGGCCATGTCCTTGGACCTGACTCGGGCTGAGGCCACCACACCCACCAACCAGCAAAACCTTGTCCGACCTCGCCGCCTTCAGCTCCCAGACTCCTCTGCCACATCCATTGAGGAGGAGGAGGTAACAGTTGGCTTATTAAGGATGGACGGTGGGACTGGGTTGAGGAGGGCAGAGCAGTGGGGAACATTGGAGCAGGCACTACTCTTTAGAGGAAATAGTGAGAGTAGTCTAATTGAGGCTGTAAGTCCCAGGGTCACTCAGAATGCAACCCTCGAAGAACCACACTATGAAGACGAGGGAGAACAGGTCTCACATATTGAAATCAGTGGTTCTACTTCAGTCACTGATATTTCCTCCAGCCAGTGGGTCACAGCTTCAGAAACCTCAAAAAACAACATTACAGTCCACAACACAAGCTTTGAGGATCATGAGGAAGTACCACCAGCCCTTCCCTCCACTCCCGCACCCTCTGGCGGCACAACTATTACATTATTTGATGGTGATGCTACAATTACTGGCAGTAGTTTGGAGGTTGCATCTGGGACTGTAGCTGAAGATGGTATTGTTGTTGTGCAGAACAATCCACCATCACCCTGTGAAAGGAAGATCAGTAACTTCAGTGTACAGCTTCGGCAAGTTTCCTCACAGCAGAAAACAGTGACCAGTAGCAGCTGTAGCAGTAGTCGTAGCAGCCTGAGCAGTGACAGTGAGATAGAACAACATGGTGGTGGTGTGGTTAGGGAGAGCAACAAAAGAGAGAGTGTAACTGTTACCGTGGCACCAAGGGTCAGCAGTGTCGACGTGAGTGGATCCTTGTCATCCCCACTACCTCCCCCAGTCCCACCCAAGCCACGTACCAGTACCAGCAGCACCCGTACCCAGTCCCCCCCACAATTGGTGACGGTCAGAGAAAATGGAGCGGTGGTGGTGACGACAGACAATAGCACACATGTTGAGGGATCTTCTATAGAACACCACGTCACCACGGAGACTGTGAGCATCGAGACAGTGAATATATCTGGTGACACCATCATCCTGGACAGCACCGAAAATGGCGGCAGTAGCAGCAGCAGTAACTTTCCTGCATACGTTCTGACCACCGAGAAATCGTCCATCCCACAAAAATCATTCACACAAATCACCGTGGATGGAGACAGATACACAGTCAATGATGGCAGCCTGAGCCAGACCTTGATTATATCCACCCCTGCACTCCCCCACCACTCCCCCTCAGACCCTGACTCCCCTCCTCCTACCCTCCAGCCCCCAGAGTAAACCCACTCCATGGCACACCTTAACAAATGAAGTACAGTAAACAAAAAGCTTACTTGAAGTGCCCCCAAAGTTAATCAAAATGTTTCCTCTGTGCTGGTTTCTGAGATGACAGATTATTTTTGTATATTTTTGTGGGTGTTTTGTTTTTTAAATCAAATGTATTTATATTCAGTTTATTTTTTAAGTTCAAATATACTGTATATGTAGGCTACTGCACATGTACAGTACATCTAAATTTTAATTAAGGGTACTGTACTACTGTATGATAGTACAGTACAGTACTTTATTTTTATATAAATTAAGGTTGTTGGTAAATATTCTGTAGTGTTAGATACAGAAATCCACATAATTATCAAACACTAGTTAATGTTTACTGAATTCTCAAAGCATTTAATTATTACGCATCTTTAAAAATGTTGCCGTATTTGTTCTCCGATCCGTGCACCGAATACTGTTATTGACAATTAGGGTAATTTTTAGTGTATATTTTCTATTCACCAAACCAAAGCTGAAATTTAAATTGTGTATTCTGCTACATAAAACTTCCCCTCAGTGTATTTTCCCAGTTGCTCAAAGTTTGGTTTCTGTATAATATGTACAAGTAATTACAGTAAACCTTTGATATAACCAAAATACATTCAGCACTTTTCATTTAACACAGAACCCATAAACTGACAGTGATAACTGCCAGAGAAAATATTTTGGGTGTTAAAGAGAAGGACTGAGTGTATGATGAAGTGGTGGATGAATTATACTGTAAAGTCGTGTTATGTTATGAGTCTACTGTATTTACATGTACCTGTCAGTTCTTTTTGTTGTCCATGTCTGTTAAATAATTCAAGCAGTCTGCTAGCCATGGATGTCAAATTATTGAGCTTTCTTCAGCCACTTGTTTTAATTTCCGACGTATTTATAAGAATTTTGTGGGGACATGAAGTGACGGTTTCCTTGTACGCAAACCGTCATTGATGCTACAAGAAGTATTGTATGCATAAGACATCAGAAAACAAAACACTGGCTGTAGAAAACTGACTAGAGTGGCATCTGTCCATCCAACCTCCATATACCAACTACTGTACACTGGCAGAATATTTCCAAGTGCTGTATATGTTCCCCATGAATAAAATATTAACCCAGTCCAGTACAATCTATGGATAGAGAGGATTTTCAGTATACAGTAGTATTTTAATATATCACATGGATTCTTTCCTGTGTGTATTGTCTGGAGGTTCTTCATTTCTCTATGGACTGTGTGCTCAGACAATCATGTACAGGACAGATACAATGACTGATATAATGACTCTGTGAACACTAAATGGTGTCATTGTATTGGTCATCGTCATTAACTTGCTTGTGATCTTTTCTGTATGTGGTCCCAGGAGTGACAGGTTAAAGTGAGTCAGACTCCATGCTCTTGTAAGATTCATGTATACTGTACAGCTGTAGTTTTTTTGTAGGTAACAGTGTTTATAGACCATAATGACTTGCCATCATAATGCTTCCTGCCTTTTGAGGTTAGCTGAGGAAATTGGCACTGCAAAATTTACTGAATTTTTCACACTGCAATTTTAATTGAATCAAAGGAGTTTTCCAATCAGGACAGTAAATTGAATTATTGTTTCATATATTTAAATGTATAGTAGAAGAAACAATTAAAAATGCAAAAGTTTGGAAGCTACAGGTGATTTTTAACTTTAATATGATAATAACAAGCATAGCATGACTGATATTAATATAATTGAAGTAAGGACCATATAAGTAGTGAATCAGTCACTGGTTTATTCTTTCTGTTTGTGTTCTGAAGAAAAAGTGACCAAGAAGGTTTGTAATGAGACCATCTGGTTACAACATAATGGTGAGCAGGAGAAAATGTGTCAACCTTAATTTTTGTTATAAGTACAGTCTTTGTTGCCAGCCAGAGTGATGTAATGTTGCAGAGTGAACAGTTGTTATGTTCTTGGGAAGGTGTTTGTATGTGGTCACAGAATCCTTCAAGTTAATTCCACAAGGGTTATGACATTGGTGTAGGGATCACACAACTTTTGTCATCAATAAGAAGTCCATATATGTGATGGGATGAATGGTCTTTGAATAGTCATAAATTTGTAATTGCATGCCACTGGAATTCTGTACAAATACAACATATATAAATGCTTTAAATCTCTTATAAATATTGTAGTCCCTGAAGTCAAAGGGAAACCTTGAGTTGGCCTATGAAGATGACATCCCATCCCAGGGTACTGGTATTTGCAGTGGTATATCAAGAACTCTCAGTGGGTGAGTTGTAACTATCCAATAGAGGAATACCACATCCTGGTCCTTGAGGGCATGGGTAGGTGTTGTTGTACCTTGTCACTCTCTCCTCATTTCCAAATGGTTAGGAAATAGAGGATGCTTCATGCCATGTCTTGTGTGTGTGAAGGGATAATACTTATAACCTCTAAAGGCCTATAATATAAACTGTATGGTCAGAGGTTTGGGTGAGTTCATATCCATTTCCTTTGGGTGTAACGTATCCCCTAAAGGTATAGGATATCCCCACCAAGTGTGAGAGACATCCCCAGGAGTGTACAGTTTTCCCAAGAACATTAGATGGATCCCAGAATTGTGAGTTAACACTTATATGGTGTGAGATAGATGGAAAATGGCAGCAAACTGTAGCCCTAATATATCCGTCCATACATCCATTACCTCTTGTATTCTACTTTACAAGTTTTAGCTCTTAGTTTAATTTTTCCACATGTCATAGTTTTGTACTGTTATGTATTTTTAATTTTTCTAATTTTACGTAAATTAAGGGGGTTAAGATGTTGTCAGTTGATGGGAGGCTACAAGCTCCTGCACACTGCAACAAGAAATAAACACCTTCCGTTCAGGTACTGTACTACTATGTGGCACTGTTTGAAGGAAACAATTGCCATCATTTCTTCGACAGAATGTTAACCCCCATTTAGCACATCACCTTTTTTTTATATTTACAATCATGAACAGTTGTATTTTTATATGGTGTTGTCATGTACTGTATATTGGTTGATGGTTTAAATTCTATGGCTCTGTAATAAGCATTGTATTTAATTTTTTTCTGGTATGTATATAGTGTACTAATAATAGAATACTGTAGCTTTATGTCCATAATGATAAAATTTGCAGTAATAACAATAATAATAGTGATAATATAAGTGTTAATAACTAATAATTTCAATAAACAAACAGTACTCACAGTAACTTCAGAGGAAAATTTAGAAAACTGTTTAAAAGCATACAGTAGTTGAGTCAAGTTAGGTGCAAGTTGCCAGATTGGGATTTTCTTATTGCCCGAATATGAAATTGTTTATAATATTTTAAAATTTCACACATTTTTTAATGACATGATCAGCTCTTGATCCTAAATTGACCTGACTTTGGTATATACTCAAATTATCTTGGCCAGGTATAGAGTTGGATATTATTGGTGAATTTTGTTATTTTTCTTTATTAGACAAGGTTTGACTGCTTGTTATTTTGCCAGATCAACAAGCCTTATACTACCTAGCTTGGACTGGGGTAATTAATCTTCTTAGTTCAGTACCCTTCAAGGCAAGAAAAAATGGCACAGCTAAATAGCACTGGAAGTCACAAGCAGTCAAGTCATGCCAAATAACGAGTTATTTTTATATAATGATTATCATTATTCCCTGGGCCGTGATTGCTCACTTTAGAATTACGAAAGGTTTGGAATGTGATAGCCAGCTCAAGTGCCAATAGGAGTAGCCATGAAGTGATCTGAAAGTGGGCCAGTTTAGGTAAACAAACACACTTGGAAGGAACGTCATTATCTGGTCGTTTATGTACACTACACAATTCATCTCTTAGTTGATGGTTGCTTAATATAGACACACCTCACAAACACACTCTCTTGTAATTATTGATCTGCTATCATATGTTTACCATTTAATTAATACATGTTCTCCTGTACTGTACTTAATTGTATGTACCAATATTTTGTAATTGTTTTATACACACCTCACAGATATGAACTTTTGTCATTTTTGTTTCTCTCACCAATTGTATTAAGATGGCTACAAAGTTGTCAGTATATTGAAACCTTTTAAATCCTTCAAACTAGAGTGGTAAACATCACCCATATTTGGGCAGATTGATTTGTGGCATCATTGTAAGGAAAGGAAGGTTTCTGCTTTCAATTTACTGACATCAAAGGCCACTTAAGCTTCTTGCTGGTGAAAATTTTGAGTGAGTTATACAGTTACAATCCTATGTTTATAGATTCCCTGAAGTACAGATATTTTAAAACCAAGGTCAAAGATGAGAAGCCATTCATATGCTGAAAAAAAGATGAATAAAACTGAAAGTTATATTAACATGCAATTCCTTATTTTGGCTCAGACACACAAGGATCACTCACAGCATGTTAATTGATGAAGCTGGGTGTATTGTCAATGTCACTTTGTCAGTGTTGCCGGGTTGTGGTCATCAGTGAACCTTCCCATTCCTACTCACCCTTGGTCAGCCCCCTTCCCTGCCTGACTTTTGATTAGGTAATCCCATACATTCTCCCTCATGCACCTCATGCATTTTTTGTACCATATCCATCCTTTGGCCCAAACTTTCCTTTTCCTTATATATAGTCCCTTCTACTTCCCTTATGTCTGTCCAGCTTTTTCCAGTCCAATTCCATGTCTGTTTTAGTGGCACATAACATGTTCCACCTGGGACTGGTGTTAGTCCTTAATGAATAATCTCTCTCTTATAATATAGGCCCACTGTACTCACATAATATTTCATGCAAAACTTCTTACCACAACCCCTACAGTAGACAAGTCACACATTGCTCACACCTCACAAACAATTTTTCAGCAAAGGCTCTGTAAAGAACACATAAATAATAAAGTTGGTAGAAGTGTCCTGCTTCTTGAAAGCCACTGGGTTAATGACAACATAATACTGCAGGTGTACGACAACAAGAAGGTTTTCATTTTTGCTTTACTTTGAATACCATGGAGGTGAAATACTGTGTACAGGTTTACAGGTTTGAAGGATTAATTTAAGCATAGCTTCTAATTCAGTTTAGAACAGTGATCTTGCCATGCAGGGAAGTATAGAAACTATGGATTATGGCCGTATATTTTACTCTATCAGCAGTTTACCTCATAACATATCATAATATGCACTTGCTTTAAACAGACTATTGCAACCAATAAAATCTGGCATTTATTGCAATGAGGACATAACTGAGCTCATTTGAGTGACTTATGCTACATATTAAGAGAGTATTTGTCAAAAACTATTCAAAATATCTGTCTGGCTTTCTATAATACTGCAATATTTGTTCCTTCATCATAAATTATTATACTTCAGAAAATCTTTATCATTCATTGTGCAATATCTCCACTATAGATACAGTAGTTTTATTATTATATAATGGAACTTCTTTGGGTTATATATAAAAAATCCTGCACCTAAGTATCAAGGTATTATATGCCTTGATATTGTTGGTGAGGTAAAATAGGACAGCAGTGTTTTTATTCCATCCATTATGTCATTACAGATATTAAGAATATTTTTTGTCACTTACAATAATCATCCAAGTAATATTTACTGTAGTAGTGAACTAACAGTTTTTATACAGATTTATATATACATATACATATGTAAGTTGTCTGTTATCGTTGTAATTTCTTATATAAATATATATATAAAAATTATATTCTATATACAGTATCATAAACCCAGAACAGCAATATGATAAAGTATGGTTGTGTTGTATCTACAATAATGTAAACATAAATTGTATGCTTAATCATTTTGTCGATAATAAATATACAAATTATTACAAAACTATAGTATGGTTTCAGAAACCTCATTCTAAAGTAGAGGGCAAAATAATATTTAATAATAATTTTTGTGGGCCTAACGGCACAGGGCACAGGCAGTCTTGACTCTTGCTTCGTCACTCTTCAGTCCAATGTTGCCAAGTATGGGGAATTTTCCCTAGACATGGGAAATTAGGGTTACCAATGGGGATATTATATTATGCTTAAGAATAAAATGGGGAAATTTCTACCAGACAATATATCTTCAAGAGTAAACAGGGAATTTTGAGGTAAAAAGGGAAATTCTGATGATGAAGTTGGGGAAATTTCGTCAAGCAGACTTGGCAACACTGTGTACGCACGTGGAGTCTCTTTGTTTACATTGTGGTTCTGACAGTTTCTAGCACAAGATGCCTCGTTTTTGACGTGCAAGATTAATTTAAAACAGCCAACGTGCCACTGTGACTATGTCCAAGATTACCATTGCATATAATCCACCAAGAACAGAGGAGAGGTAAAATGAGTGTCGTAGCCACCACCATAGTATCTCATCCTTGGCCAAATATTTTGTGTGTGTGTGTTATAGGTGTGTTGTTTATGGTGAGGTGTGGTTGTGTAGTGAAGTTCAGCGTTCCAGTTGGTGAGAAGGGTGACAGTTGACTTGGTGGGGACTATTTTAAGTCTGTTTGTGGTGAACCAGGTATTTGTTGACAATGTTGAGGTAACGTTAGGGTTGGAGATGAGTGGCTCTGTCTGCATTTCTGTGTGTACATGTAACGTTAAGTGTTGATGTCTCGTCTGTACGTGTATTTGTGGTGTCTGGGGCGTTGTTAGATCATGTCTGTATAAGAGAGTAGGTGACAGTACAGATCCTTTGGGGACACATTGGTGAAACTTCTAATGATAGATGACTGACCAGCAAATGTAACATGGGCTACTCTTACTCCCAGGAAGCTGGCCAACCATCTTTTTGTGTTATGTATGTTTACATTGTATATTTTGTTTATGAGGTTGTGGCGGGGGATTGCATCGAATGCTTTGTTGATGTCCAATGTGATGAGGAGTGTTCTGTGTGGGAGGGGGGGGGGGTCTATCTAAGGTCTGTGGTCAGTGAGAAGAGTGTTTGTTGAGTGTAGTGGCCTGAAACTATGTTGTGAGGATACAAGGGGAATGTGGACTCGTCATAATACTGTACCACTGCCAGTCACACACTCAGATTGTTAAGTTAGGTTAGGATTCCTTTAATTTGCTTGCTATGAGTGAAATGAACTGTAAAAGTCAAGACTAGTTTTAAGAATATCTTGTGGGTTAGTTTTATTGCTATGCCCAAGTGTCATTTCTCAACTTTTTTTTATGCAGAACAGAAATTTTCATCCTGGGTCCAGTATACTGTAGCTCAAACTGCTGTAAATGTATCCTACATTGTTTTTATGCATACTGTGCTTATAAATGCATTGTATTTCAGGATGGAGCTTGAGCTGATGAAGACTGCATTAGGGTGAAGAAAGTGTTGGTGTTATGATGCACAAACTTTCAGCATACAACAGGAGTCACCTTGCCCTGTTGTTGTTGTCATTGTTGAAGAGTTGGTAAGTTTTGTGTCAAGTCATACCAGTATATTTATACCATATATATAATGTAGCCCCATATTCAAGAATGATGGTGTGATGGTACTGGTACAATGACTCTGTAGGGTATCTATGGAGTCATTGTGCCAGTACAGTACCACACTATTATATGCATGAATATCTTTGGTGTTTGATGATAGTGTGGTACCGTACTGGTACGATGGCTCTCAAGTGCAACTATGGAGTCATCGTACTGATACCAAACCATCGTCAACACCGTGAATGTTCTTGTATATGGCCCATTGTTGTTTAAAATTTCTTGCATCTGTAGTTGTGAAGAATAACTGCCTTGTTCTGAACACCTCTATTAGGGTAATTCCTATACAATTTATCTGAGGTATTTTCTACTGGTTAAGTAAAAGTGGAAAATAGGGATTTGGTTAAGAGTACAACAACACAAAGCTGTGTATTTGACCCCATACCTACAGTCAACTTATATATAGCCCTCCCAAGTGGGGAGATAGCCTACATGATTCTTGTTATCAAATGACACATGCTTTCATTTAGTCTTTTGTATATCAGAAAATATAAAGTCAAAGTTAGTCTTTGTTATAGGGTGTTTGTCGGTGTTTATACAGTTAAGGTATTTATCCACAGCTTCATAATTCAAGTCATAGGATAAATTTTCACTATGTTGAAGGTTATAATGTTGAATAGTAGATGAGTGTTTAACCAATGCTTGTGTTGTGTTGCAGACTGATTCTTCTGTTTTGGGTGAAGTGAGGAGGCTGGAGTTTCTGCCATTGATAGTAAAGATTCACTGACTTCAACATACAACACATTGGACCTTCTTACTGTTGGTAAGTTGTTGCACAGGTACTAACTAAAGTACTGTTGTCTTGTCACTTATGTCATGAACTACATAAAATATCAAATTCAGTGTTGTCAATGTTTGTGTGTACGGTACAATACAAATTTAGTAGTGAAAGAGACTACCTGCTCAGCCAGATGTCTAGCTTGAGAAACTTCAACTACAACTACCTGTTTACATATTCATTGGTCATGACAGTATCACCACGGTGACTCCACAGTGTTCCATTATCCATTAACATACTTGATCTTTGACTGCATAAGAGATGTATCTCTTTAATGTGAAATAAGATGAGCTATGCACACCTTTTCTCCTTTCTCTTAACAATATCTACTTTTTCACGTAATGTAATTATCTGCCTTTTCTTTGCATCGCTACTAACTTGACTTGAAAGATTTCTCTTCAGCACCAATGAAAGGAGATTACTGTAAGAGAAATAAGTACAAAAGTATCATAAAAATCGCAGGAATTATGGATCCGTGTGGCAACATGTACGCCATGACTGACAAATTGACCAATACCAGCTCTGCTGCTCTGATTCCCATACTTACTCACCTACCACTATACCTTATTTCATGTTAATTTATGTTATTAGATATATTTCTGCAGAATTATGTCCTTTTTTTTTTTTGTGTGTGTGAAAGTCATGTTTTTGTGTGTGCGTAGCTGTGTATGGGAACCAGAGCTATGAGTGAAAGCACATGTAGTTTTGAGGGCAGGTGTTCATACAGTCAGTCAGTCATACGCATCAAATTTAAGCCCTCATATATCTCGGATTTTCATATAACTCTACAAGAGTTTCCCCCCAATTGATTCGAGTTAGCGAGGGTTTACTGTATAGTATATTTCAGGTACTTAAAGCAATGGAAAGAATGGCATTTGTCTGTGCATAACCTTCAAGAGTTTAGGTGAATGAGAATTGGAAATTTTTGCAAAAGAAAAAATGGATTGATGTAGAATGTGTGACACTTTAATATACAGTATTTTGGTTCTATTGCAGGTTGTGTAATGAAGTTAAGAAGACACATCACATTGGAACCTCATCACTGGTGGACATCCCTACTACAGTGTCCAGTAGATGGTGAGATTATATTTATAATATGATGACATCAGACATAACAACACTTTCATACCAAAGTCTTGATTTGTCAGAGTAGTGTTGCATCAGTGTTGGATTAATTAAGGGGATAGTATAGTTTTGTTTGGATTATTGGAGCACTTTGATTCCTCCTCCAAAGTATTCCAGGAAATAAGCAGGACCTGATTAACAAGATCTATAGTGGCCTTTTGTTGCTTGGATTAGTTTAGAGGAATACAGTTACTCCAGATTTACCAACACTACTTCCTCCTTTAAGCTTAACAGTTTTATATTCCTACCTTTTCTTAGTTTGTCAGATTTATTGCACTGGTTTAGGAAGTGTTGTTATTGTATATTGTGGAATTATTGTCTGTTATTTGTGTTTGGTATATATAACATTTGTTTACAATCACAAGCTGCAGTATGGAAGAAATTAAATTTTCAGTCTTTTTAAATATAGTTTCATAAAAAGTCTTGTCATTTGTTTTCAAGGTCATAATTATAAGTTTTATTATTTTGAAAGTAATGATAATCTTCCTGGAGTTCATAAGCACCCATTACTGCATTCCTTGAATTTGATGTAACTTACTATTTACAATTAATACGTCAAGTTATATGTTGACTGAACACAAGCCCAGACCAAAGGTTGAATCAGAAGGCAGTAAAACAATTATGAAATTCAGTTCAGTTATACAGAAACTTGTACCAGACCATATAGAGGCATTTGGTACAAAGATTCTTCAAGCTTTGTATTTCCTGCCTTCCAGTTCAGGCTGTTTTAATCTCCATGATATCATTTCTCAGTCCCAATTTATGGGGATAGTATATTGTGTTGGTAAATCTGGAACATCTAATTCCTCCTAACTATTCTACACAGCCGGCCACGATTATTTTTGTTAATCTGGTCCTGTTTCCTGGATACTATGGAGAAATCAAGAAGTTCCAATGTACAGTCATGGCTGATAGTGCTGGACCAGGGTCCAAGGAGTGTTGGAGAGCAACTGAACAGAGTTCGAACAAGTGAATTTTCTAAACCATTTTCAATGTTGAGAGAGATTTAGAAGATTCACTTTTTTTAACTCTGTTCAGTTGCTCTCCAACACTACTTGGACCCTGGTCCAGCATTATTGGCCATGGCTGTACCACAATGTACTACTCCCATAACGGTATCAGCATAGTATATTGGAGGGATTGAGGTGGATTTTGATGTCCTCATATCAGCAATATTATTTGAACCCTACACCCTTTCAGGTATCCATAAGTGTTATGTGTCACCTGGTGGGATGATATAAATTTCTCAAATAAAAGAAGAAGAAAAAATGCATATTTATTTTTTCTCTAAATATACCATTACATATAATATTATACACACATCATTGTATTCTCTTTTCTTGCTCATCCTTCCCCTTCTCTTGTTCACCTCCTTTTCTTTCTTCAGTTCTCTTCTTCTCCTCTTTGGCTTCCTTCTTGAAGTCTTCTTCACTAATACACCATCATATATATCACTGTTGCTGTATCTTTTCTTGTCCACCTTTAGTGCTAGTGCTTGTCCTCTTCGGCTTCCTCCTTATGTTTGTTGAGGTCTTCTTCACTCTGGTCACTGCATACCTGAGAGACAGATTTAAGGTTAATTATAAGGTATTTAACTCTTTGATACAGATTGCAACCAGGGTTTCAATATCTGCAGGCAGTGTTGCTTTCCACAATCTTAAATACCAACCCTCCAAGTGGTTGGTTAGAGCTCCCTACCAACTGGGAGGCACTTTTGGATTGTAGAAAGCAACACTGCTTATAGATATCTAAATCCTGGATGCAATCTGTATGAATCTTTAAAAGCTAACATACCAGACAGAAAGACAGGGTGTCAATAAGTTATGGACACCCTATTACATAATTATGTAGGTTCAATACAAAGTTCTAGTCCAAGCAGCAGTAATATTTATGACTTGTATTGAGGAAAGTGTTATGTCCATTTCAATAAATATGATGTGCAAAGCTGAACTACGGTGAACAAAAATTTGTTCCCTCAAGCCAGTCACAATGACTGAATTCTCTGTGGTTCAAAAAAACTAATTCATTACATTTTACTAACAATCATCTGTTGCTTAGTATTTTGAACCACAGGTGCTTCAGTTATATTGTTGGTGGCTGAGGGAACAAACTTTTGTACACCATAGTGTACAGTATGAGCTATTTCTTAGGGTGAATTAGAGGCTACAAAATCCCCTCAACTGCCAAAATAAATACTACAGTATATAGCATTGTATCTTTGCAGTTCTGAAGAGTATGTAGCCCTCCAATTCACATCAGAAATACATCAACTGGACATACAACACTTTCCTCAACTGAAAGAAAACTTATTTACTTAATAGATTACAACTTTACCTGGCCAACCCTGTAACGTACTGCTGACAGCAAAAATGTTCAAAAGTGCATTATGAACCCAAAATGTTGAGAACTTAAAAATTCTATATTGGATATACAACCAATTCTTTATGTTGAATTGTTATTGGGGTAGGATAGTGATGGTAAATCTGGAACAACTGATTTCTCTAACCTATGCCAAACAACAGGGCACCATTAAATTTGTTCATCTGATCCTGTTTCCTGATTTGAAAGTAATCAAGGTGCTCTAATGTACCAAAACTATACTATCCCTTTAAGTAAACCAACCAACATTAGTTGACCAACAGGTTCATAAGTACATGAGTAAATCACATTCTGTTATAAATTGTTACTTACTGTACACTCACCAAAAACAAAGCATCTGGGAATTGCATCAGATATGGAATTACCATTGATTTATCTTAGCCGTCATATATTTGAGTATAATATAAAAATTATAGATAGCTTTTGGTCATGAGTGCACATTTCTAAACCCAAGCTGCATAATTTACATTATACAAACACACAGAAAATAATGTAGCTCAATAAACACTCACAGTAAATAGTGATGCTTGCACTGTTGCTATGGATGGAAGGAAGGATGGATGAATGAACACACTGGACAAGAAGCAGTGAAGCCTCTTGTAGAACTGGACTCCCCTACTCTGCAACATAATACAAGCCAATTAATGTGGGTGATATAAAAACTTAAGAGAAAATTATGAAAAGGAATATAACATTTCTATGTTGAATAAGATGCTTTTGGGGCTGGGGGATAGAAAGTATTCTAATATTTACTAGTACAGAAAAAAATTAAAACTTGTCAATTACAATTACTATCTGTCTGTGTCTGAGTTGGACTGTAACCGTGTAAAACCTATACTGTCCTACTTCAAACAATATGAAGAAAGAACTAAAGACAAAGGGTTGAATGGAATAAGAATAGTGGAGAATGAAATGCAAAACACCCAGAAAGAAACCAAAACATACCTGAAGTGAAAATTAGAGTGTATTTAAATGAAGTTCTTGAGTAACAATGTATCAACATTTAGGGTATTGGATTAACTACATAAGGCTTGGAACATACCGATGCTTTGTGGTCGCCATGCAAGGACCCACGCACTTGTCACGCAGTAACGCCGCTGTAGCTGGGACGTGAAGGCGAAGAAAACCCATATTGGTAGACAAAAGATTTGTCACTTCAGTAGTCCTTGTGTGGTGACCACAAAGCTTCCGTGTGTCCCGGGCCTAAGTCTTGGTGTCCCTCCTTTCAATTCTTCAACCATCCCTCTTTTCCTTCTATTTTCTTCAAGCTTGGTGTCCACCACTCATCATATCCCTCATCCTACAGGGTCATCCAGGCCTTTAGTAGTCTTCCATCATCCTCAATTCAATGTGACCATCCTGAGAATTAATAAAAGGTTAGCATCCCAGTTTGGTTGCACTGTCCACTATATTTGGGACTTGAAAATTATGTAATACAGTAATCAAAAGGATAACATGATTTGCAATGTGTGTTCACTGATTATGTCCCAAAATGACTGCAACTGTTTAACCCCAAATACACGTTTTAAAAGGTCCAACTTGAAATTGTGTGTGTTCGCTGATTCTGACCCAAACAGACTGGAAGCGTTTGATGCCAACAAAATACTAATAAGTAATTATGACATTATTGCCAAGGTGTGATTATGATGACCCTGCATTTGCAGGGTCTATACTGTATACAATCGATGCCCCTCGTAACATTCCCTAGGCTCCTTCATTAATATAAGCTGCCATTGGGTTATTGGTTGCAACAAGATTGTTCTCTTCTTATTTTTCCATAATTTCAAAACTGTGAACAGTAGCATCATCTCTATTTAAGGATCAATAAAGTAATCAACAAAACTCTTGAGTAAATTTATAGGGAACTGGTCCAGTTTATTGCTACTGCTTAATAAGTCAATTCTTATGGGTGCTTTGTGTTCCTAAAATAAAATAATGGTAAAATAGGCATTATTACAGAATAACTGGGTTATTGGCTAGGTTTGTTCAGTGTTACCACATTTGGCTAGGTCCCGGGAATTTGCACCAGTCACTTTATGATAGTTTACACCGGTTATACCTGGTAGTTTGCCCAGGTTAGGTCCCGGTAGTCTGTTGTGGTCTAGGTTAGGTTAGGTTAGGTTAGGTTAGGTTAGGTTAGGTTAGGTCAGACTAGTTTCAAATTATGTTTGTAAAACGAGGCATCTCCGAGAGAAACACCATAGATGAAAAGTGTCTTAGAATGGTCAAATATAGTGGATAATGATACTAAAATATACAATATACAATAGTTAATCCAGTTTTTCTGTAAATTTACCATAAAATAAAATAAGGTACCTGGTAAATATTGAAAGAATTGCTCAGGTTAGGTCCCGGTAGTCATATGCGGTCTAACGTTAGGTTAGGTTAGGTCAGGCTAATTTCAAAATGCCCTATCTTGGAAATGGGGCAATTGCGGAGGAATTGCCATAGAAGAAAATAGTCTTAGAATGGTCTAAATTAGTGGGTAATGAAGGTAAGTTAGAAAAATCATATGCAATAACGGTAATTCATTCAATATATATTTACCGTAAAATGACATTGTAAGTTAAAGATTATACCAATGTTTACCCCACTAAGTTAATTACACAAAAAATACACATCGTTACAGGCATAATAATATTGTTGAGGCCAGTGTGATTCTTCCCATCCATAACATTAAATAAATAAATAAATAAATAAACTAAATAACCAATATACTGTATACGGCAGCTTCTAGTCTAATTAGCCCTTATTACCTTCAATGAATACTACAAGCCACCTGTTATATATTTAATACTCTTTATAATAAGACTTACCTGGCTGTAGATACTTAATTAAACAAGTTGTAGAAAGGGAAAGGATAATATGTTTCGAATGTTGTTGTCTTGTCATGGTGGTGTGTTTTCAATAATACTTTTCATGGAGTATTTGATTACCTTAAAAAGTGGGTTGAAAATACCCTAGATGTAGCCAAATTTCCTTAGATCCTGAAGTAGCAAGCACTGTTGCCAGTGGAAGTTTACAGAATACCCAAGATTGCCGCACCAAAAATTCCAAGAAATTCCAAGATCAACATAACATAATGTGGAATGCACATTTATAATAGTATATATTTTAAAATATGCTTAAGAAAACATAACAATCACTTATGAAGTTAAGACTGAAGAAAAATAATGATATTTGACTGAGGTTGAGAAGTATGTTCATCTTCCCCCACATACAGAGTTGTCATATCATTCCTCCTCTTTCTGCCTTTGATAACATCCTTTATGAGAGTATTTGACGGTTCCCAGCTATGGTATGGAACAACTGTCCGGAATGGAGTCAGCCTCAATCCACTCATAGCATTACATCATTACATCAGTACATCTACATCACATCCTAGTGTTGACAATCTAAGGTAATTTTATATCGATTCTTCCGTTATTTCATGGGTTGTCGGAAAAGAAAAATGTTTTGCTGTAAAAAACTATTATAATTACATAAAAATATCGTGTGTCAAGGGTTCAGTTTATGTCGATAATAATTATTATGGTCACCTACTTCAGAATCTAAGGAAATTTGGCTACATCTAGGGTATTTTCCACCCACTTTTTAAGGTTACTTCATGAAAACCTTGAATTGTGTTTGTTGCTATCATCAAAAATTTATTGCTTTTCCCCCGGTTATAATTTATTCCCTCAATGAGTTATGAGGTGTGTGTGTTACAGGATGGATACTCTCGGATGGAAGAGGGTCGGATGCTGGCTAACTGTACCTGTACTCTGATAAAAGGACCAAATAATATGATAATTGACACCCTTACCGCCTGGGATAAAGACAACATTTTGGCAGGTAACTGTACACTACACATAATAAGTTAGTATTATTGTTTTATAAGGGAGAATATTAATTTAAGGTGGATATTTTGACAGGTATGTACGGTATTAGTGGAAATGTTCTTGCTATAAAACGGCAGTAGTCTAACGTTAAATTAATATCCGATGTATCGACCCTTTCAATTAGTTAACTACTAAGTTAATGTATGTCATTCTAAGACTAATGTCTTCATAAGTGTCCCATTTCCTAATAAGACATTCAAATTTTGGAATTAGCCTGACCTAACCTAACCTAGACTGTAGCAGATTACTGGGACCAACCTGTCAAACTACAGGGACCTAACTGGGGCAAACTAGTAGGATGTGGCCAACTGCTACAAAATGACAATATACTGAATAAATACCAAATTAGGTGTCCAAAGGTGAAGACTTTAGAAGGCTGAGTGGAGTTGAAAGTCATCAACTGATAATTAAAGTCACTATATATGGGAATATTTTCCTTTTAATCATTAGGTTACAATTACAATTTTATTATTCTTTCTCCACACTTCTTTAACTTTCTCACTTCCACTCACAGTGACTCCATTCTCTCTCTTCATTCTCACGCCGCCAGACTTTCCTTCTCCTCTTTCTCTGCTAACCTCCTTCCCAAATAATTTCTTGTTTTCTCTAAACTTCTCACTAAGTTTCATACCAAACTCCTCATCCACTCTCCTTTTACTCTCACTCACCATCCTCTTCACTTGCCTCTTACATACTGTACGTTGTATTCTTTCTTTCACTTTTCCTCTCACTCCTCTCCTACTACTTCTTCCTCTTCCTCTCCTTTCCCACCTCCTTCTGCTACTTCTTTCTCTTCCTCATGTTTTCCTTTTCATTGTTCATCTACCTCACTCCTCTCCTACTCCTCCTTCCTCTTTCTCACCTTCTCCATCTATTTTATTATCTTTTTAATATTCTCCCCAGGTTTGGCTTCGCATGGTCTGACGTGTGAGGAAGTGAAGTACTGCATCGCCACTCATGGCCACTCGGACCACCTCGGCAACCTCAATCTTTTCACCACAGCCAGGCACATAATCGGGTATACCGTGTCCTTTGGCAATGAGTTCTTCATTCACCCTTTTGAAACAGGCCAGTACAATGAGTAGTGCACATTTATTATCCAATTATTGTGGACCATATAAATTATACACAACTGAACTTCCTGTTAGCTTACATTATACTGTAGTGTGTGTGCCAACAAACAAAACAGTATGAAGCTTTTGGTTCTTGTTACCAAAATACTAAGGTGTTCAGATGATAATTACCATAACTTAAAAAAACTAAACTGGTGGTGGTTTTTATATACTGTACAGTATCTTGTTCACTGACTAACCATGAAACAAACAAACATGAGTAAAAACATAACCTTAAGTTAAACAAACTCTGATTGTAAAAGTAAAGAAAAAAAGCCTTAGACACACAAGTGACACGACATAAAATACAATATGATGATACTTAAAAGCCACAAATAACTACATGTTATTTAATAACTACTTGCCATAATACAAGTAGAAATGTAATACACTACTATACTATACACTCTCAACTGGTTACCACTCTACCAAACTCTTCTCACCAATGTCAGTAAATCATATTCTACTCTCAGCTGGTCCTGCTAGATAAATTAGAAATCTTCAACTGGCTATCATAACGCCAGGGATTTACATTGTCAGCGCTGCTTAGAAAGTCATTTATTAGCTAATTTGATTAGAATAGCCTTATCTGCTTAGAGAGTAATGCAAGATTCATTCATTATTTGTCCAGAATAATTTACTATAACTTCAGAGGTTGCGACTCCAATTCAATTATCATCTTTCCTTCTTTACAGGATATTTGTAACCTGCAGAACTAAATCCAAAGCTGGTTTGTGAGAGCCACTGAGTTCGTGATGATATGAACTAATTAGGACTTAAACTGTTACTTTTATCACCACAAATTTCTCACAGGTTATATTGACTAGCTTCCTACTGATTACTGTTACAGGGGAACCATACAAAATAGATGACTTCCTTCAGATTATCCCCACCCCAGGCCACACCACTGCTGACATCTCTGTTGTGGTCAGAACAGGAGACCTGGGAACTGTAGTCATAGCAGGTTGGTAAAAGTTACTGGGGTTGTGTATCATTTATGGGTATGGAGTCATTGTAGTCGTGTATCAGTTTTGTATAATGTATCAGTGTTGTATTCATGGTACCAGTCACAGAGGCGCCAGTATAGAGCCTGATGCTTGCACTTCTTGGAGCCGGCCTAAACTACAAGGTGTTAGATCGCATCCTGTGTATATTGATGACAGGGTAAGTGTGGAGGTAAGGAAGATACCGTGAGGGTTGAAAGCAGTTCAAACCAGTTCACCGGACATGACATCTTAAGAAATGTGCTGATCTGACAGCATGATGACCGCGTGATGGAGGCATGATGGAGACTTGCCACTGCTGAGCTCTGAATGCTAGATTCACTCTATATATTATCTGTATGTTAATCTCTATGCTATAATCAATTGTTTATTGTCATCTCGTATGTAGAGAAAGGGACAATATATATATACTTATATTATTCTTATATAATCGTGTAGTTAAAGTGTATGTATATCATGTATAAACGTAACGTCACTGTCATGAACTGTAACCTATGTAGTGGGTGTGGCACTGTGGCACTAGGTAGGGACGTGAGGAAGGGTCGAGAGAAGTGAGGTGCACTTGGAGCCCAGACATGGGTTAGAAAGGAGGGAGGATGAAGTCCTGCCCTAAGAGAGAGATTCCTTTCCTTGTAACATAAGTTTAGAGAGACACGAGTTGTGTCTAGTATATTGTAACCTGTAACTGATATATAAGCTACATCAGTAAATAGAGACAAGTCCATGAGTTTACTCTAAACCTTTAAGTACTAAATATATTCCCCAGTAGTAAGACTAATAAGGGTACTTCATCAACGGTATGAGTAAGTGAGTTGATTGAAGCAGAGACGACAAACAGAGGATAGTAAGTCTGTACAGTTGGCTGGTAAGAGATAGCCACACTGAAATATAATGGAGAGTTCCGGTTGGTATTTCCACAGACAGAGAAAAGCAGAGATGTGGACCCCACGGCTACATAATGGTGACAGCGGTAACTGATACATCATTTTATCAGGCAGGGACAGTATTATGATTTCAAAGCAATGCCGGGTTTTAGTCCTAGACATACATGAACGCTTATGAGCAAAATGTAGCTTAAGAGTGAACTTTACTTTTGTGAATACAGGCCCAGGTGCTCAAAGTCATAACGAGGCAACAAGATACAACTGGATAAACTACTTGTGTACTACTGTACATGCATTCAATACTGTACATAACTTAAATACTGTAGTCAGAATTGTATCAGCAGAATATATTACTGAAGAATAGCATACAGTACAATTATGTTTGTGAATTCTAATCTTCAACATTTAACATTATTTCCCTACCTGCAGGAGATTTGTTTGAGAGAGAAGAGGACATTGCTGACCCAACCTTGTGGAAGTACACCGCTGGAAGTGAAAACTCCGAGTCACAAGAGAAACACCGTAACAAAGTGCTTCTCTTAGCCGACCACATTGTTCCAGGTCATGGCCCTATGTTCAAGGTGACCAGTGAGATGAAGAAGGAAGCACGTGCATCTGAGGAAAGTGCAGATACTGATTGTGAAGCCAATTGATATTATCCCTTGCTATGTGGACAAGTAATAATATAGACCCTCGGTATAATATAATACAAGCATATTTCATTTAGCACAAAGCACAATATCCTTTTTAGACCAAATGGTAATGGTACACCAGCCTTGGGAAATATTTGATTTCAAAAGAAGGACTGAGTGTGGAATGAAGTAGAGTACATTATAAAGATATGTATCAATGATTAATAATTAGGCAACACTAGCACCAGACTATAAACGTCATGTAGCACCAAGATCATACAAAAATCAGATAAGTAACACGGCATAATTATAATGGTAATAAAGTAATAAGAATACTGAAATAATGAACAGTAAGGGAAAAGCTAGCATCATGGTAAAACTGCTCTATGGCACCAAGATGATGAGAAAAACAGACATTCCATTTTGATTAGACACAAAGAACAAAGAACAGAGTACAGTAAAGTGACAAGTACACATGCATCAAACTAAGAAAACGTAACTTATTAAGGGGGTAGGTAGTATACTGCTGGTAAATCTGAAGCAACTGATACTATTCCAGGCAACAGAACACCAGTATTTTTGTTAATTCTGTTCAGTTTCCTGGCATACCTTGGAGCACTTCAATGTACCAATCATATACTATCCCCTAAATTAAATGGAAATATACATGTGGAATGAACGACAACAATGATAACTAAAGTATATACATGTACATACGAGTACAACACAATATAGGAGCATACATAGAAAGAGAGTAAAAGCAAAAGGAACTATGCTGTACTTGAACAGTGTAAAAAGAGGTGAGAGGCATTGAGCAATGGCAGGAAACACAACTATTTTAAAACCAAAAGGTATACTGTGTACAAAGCTAGCCTTTGAGAGGAAGGGCATCAACCCCCAGTATGGCTCTCTCCACCTAAATAATCGAAGGATTTCAGATTACAGTAGATGTACCAGGAACATGTACAAACATTAACAACTTATGTAGTTAAGGTAGCAAATGCAGATAATGTAATATGAATGAGAAATGTACAAAGATACAAAAACAGCAACGATGAGAGCCAGCCATGGAGGATGGTGCAAAAGCAACTCCTCGTTTCCATTACAAATCATTATCTTGTGCTTTCACTTTCCTTACATTTTATGTCGTCACATCAGAGATAGCCACTAGTTTTTGTGCTGCTTCATTCCTCTTCTTATCATCATCAAAATTCATCACAATGTCTCCCTTCTGAGTGAATCTTGTGTTCACTATTTGTGTACCAACCAGTGCCTGAGCAACTTCTGAAGCATCTTAGGTCTGACTCAGCACTGATCACATCACTGACTTGACTTAACTCGGTCACAACATCTTCCATCCACTAGTTTCTTCACTTAGTCCTGTAAATGTTCACCACTCTTTAATTCACTAATATCATTT
Source organism: Petrolisthes manimaculis (assembly GCA_034508575.1). Lineage (NCBI taxonomy): Eukaryota > Metazoa > Arthropoda > Malacostraca > Decapoda > Porcellanidae > Petrolisthes > Petrolisthes manimaculis. Next base: position 33,570 of record JAWZYT010002712.1, read on the forward strand.
TCAACACTTTTCAGACCAATATCACATAACCAGTTAACCAACTTGATATTATCAGACTTCATACCTTGGAGTTGAACACATTTCAAATGTGCCCAATGAGTATAAGTTTCACAACCAGTCCATTTATCTGCCCCACCGGTTGTATCGCCACAAGAAGATAACATTTGGCCATGATTGGTCAGTGTATTCAACAACTCAGTACTCAATATCAAGTAAGGAATAGTGGTATACTGCCCCTTTGACGAGAATGTATAGATAGCGCATATCAGACATGTCTGCTCGCTACGAACACCACAACTACTCAAAGGAAGAAATTAATAAGCATGCAGAATCAAAATTTTATTAACTTTACCATTTTGATACAAAATATACTTTATGAATATATTGTATTCCAAGTATTTTCTGGTGCATCTGTCCTCAACACATCACAACAGGCAACAACTTGTCTTCTTTGGAGGAGATTATGGGCATTAAACATTCAGGTGGTTAGGGTTTACAGCACAACTGGACTTGGTGTTAAAGTTTTCATTGTAATAAGAATACTGTACAGTACTGTAATTTCAGCAAATGTAGGCTACTGAGTCCTCCAAACAAAGACATGGAAGCAGATTTTCAGTGCAAATGTGGTTTTGAAACAGTTTGTAGGAATCAGAAGTCTTAAATTTGCCAGCATGCTAGCCCCTGTAACAGGCTATGAATATTAATACTGTACTGCTTTTTCTTTTATATGATAAACTGAACCTGGCACAAAAATATATGATACTGCAAACATATAATAATAATGGTGAAGTTTAGTGTGTGGTTCAGAATTATCTGCTAAACCTCATCCAAAATAAAAGATAAACATATGGAAGACAATTAGTGTTATGCTTTGAGAAACTTTTAATAATGTTGAGGATATTCATTTTAGAAACTATACTTTACTGTAATTTCATACATACTTTCATTATGTATATTTGTAATAACAGAATTAAAGTACAGTATATAAACAAGTGATGCACTCAAAGTATTTTTATTTAATTTATGTAAAGCTACATCTTATTATCTATAACCAAACGTTCTGTAAATATATTCTTTCTTTCTAGACCAGAGTACTGTTCATGAATAAGCGGATTTTAAGTACAGTATCTGGAACCAATACTGTGTTCATATGTCGAATACATGGGAAAATTTACCAAAGACAAATATACAAACATCATCACAGATCATAGAAAAATAGAAAAAACTCTTAACTTATAAATCCCATGCACTACAGGATACAACCAAGCAAATGTTTGTACTATAATTATCCTTGACGAGCTTGACTTTACAGACAAACTCAGTGCAGTAAGGTTCCTCCTGTGTCCTGGGAATTACTTTAGTAAACATTACCTGCCAGTTTTACAGTTGGTGATGCTAGAGTAACAGCTGATGGTCCTCTTACTCATGGATAATTTGTAAATCACATGGGATTAAGGAAAATAAGCCAGAAAAATAATGCACTAGGCCATGTCAGTGGCTATTCACATAAATAAATAGTCACAAGAATACTGTATTAGTCCTCATCCTCATCTCTTTCATCTAATCCATAGACACTTTGAAGTACTATTATTGACCCATCCAATTACCATACTTCTTGATTCAGTGTAAAGGAAGTTAGGCTTTCGTTGGCATATTTGAGGCAACGGCTTCTTTCATTTAAACAAGATACTTCATCAGTGTAGTACCATACAGTACTGTCGTTTTGTGGTACACTATGGAGGAAGCAGTAGCATCCAGTACCTTTACAATATCTGAGGTCCCTTAGGAAATGTATGAAATATAACACAACTGACATCAAGTATATGATACGCACCATGTATCAACACAAAAGGGTAACACTGCATAAGATTTTTTTTTGGAGAATTGAAGGTTAATATTTTCCTCCAAATTATGCCAGGAGACAGGCTCCCTCAGTACAGGTATTGTTTGCCACACTGTGTGGAGGAAACAGTAGTCTCCAATTTTCCGACCGTACAGGTCCCTTAATCTTGAAAATATTCAATGTCAATAATAGAAAGCATGTAGAAGGTGTTATATGAAAGAAATCATAGCAACTTCTCTATAAGAACACAATTTGCAATATGTCCATTTGAAGCACCGGTACAATACGAGTTGGCTGATCTCACAACAAACTACAGCATTAAAAAATAACTAAAAGACGTGGTCAATTCCATGATGAAATTCTCCCATGAGATGTTAGAATTTAAAATTTGTTGCTTATCACATTACAAATTTTACTGTAATCCCACGTTCATGGGTTAATTGGAATAGGGTTTAATTAACGATGACAGGAATGCTTGTCTGAAAACAAAAAACTAGGTTGGAGGAAAACTATTCAGGTATCAAAAGTTGTGTAAGGGTTAACTAAAGTGTGCAGAATGCAGGCTTGGAAGAAACACATGCTGACAGCTATACTGTACTGTTAATATTCTCTTCATATACAGTATCCTGAACAATCTTCTTCAGATTTTATTAGTTAATTTAGATATTCAGGAGTGTGAATGGTGCACACTCCAATCACTCCCAAAATGCTGTACAACTGGGCTATTCTCTGATACAGTACAGTACAAACAACTAAGGAAAGGTGTTGGTGATGTAGGAAAGTTACTGGTAATTTCCAATCTACTTTATACAAGATTTACCAAATGTACTTCTGTCATTCAGAGATATCACCTGCCTGAAAAGTGCCAACACAAAAACAAGTAAACCTGAACAAATAAATGAACACATCATAAGGTATAGTAAAAATACTGTACTGTATAAATATGATTTCCCAGTACCCTCACCAGTCTAAAATCCTGGCACCCTGAGGACAAGGATCCAATGAGGTTACTACATAGGTACAGTATTCCAATGCCATCTCCAATTTTATGTAATTTCATTTTATTGAATTGATGACGGGTAAACTAGAGGGAACAAAAAAAATTAATGGTTGTACTGCTCACTTAGATTAATGGTTGCCTTTACAATCTCTGGATATCATTAAATATTATATGGTATAAAGTCATCGTCAAATGCTTGAGAGATGCTTCCTAACTTTCCTGAATCCAGTGCTGGTTATCAGAAGTGTCTTAAAAATCTCCAATGCTTTGCAAACAGATCCAGTCCAGGTACAAAACATATTACTATACATGTACAGCCACAATCAACTATCTACCAACACTTTCCTTCCATCATAGTAAATATGTTGGTAATAAATAACAACACATGTATGATTTTGCAGCACCTTATTATACTATTTGAGGGAGTTGAATTAACGTAAGGTGTTGTATGTTTATATTTTGATATGATACTGATTTAATTGCACGATGGAAGGAAAGTGTCGGTGGTTATTTGATTGTGGTTGTATAACTAACAAGAGGATTCAAGAGGGTTAGGAAGCATCACCCAAACATATGAAGGGGATTACTAAAACAGCATTTAAAATTCTCTGAGGAGGAGAGTCAAAGGGTAAAACAAGGGTGGAACACCAGAGTACTGTAGGGGTGGAATGTAATGTCCTGAATCTGCATGTGCGTATCCTAAAAATCTTACACCTTGGAAGTAAGAACCATTATGACTAAAGTAATAAACAAAGAACAAATGGTTTAATATCCCATAAAGCTTCAGCTAAAAAAGTACAGCTTCTTTTTCTAGTTATCATCTAACTATGAAACATATTAAGAACCAATAAACACCATCTGAGGAGAAGCTTGCAGGGACTATGCAGTACTGTTCCTTAAACTCTATAAACGTTTCCCCTCAAATGGCATTTAAGATTGCATACAGTTTATATAGTTATATTACATTTATATACCTGTTCTGTGATTATTTTGCTTCAATTATATGGGTGATGAAGACTTATAGCAAGACTTCTGTTTACCTGGAGAAAATATACCAGTTCCCTTCAAGTACTGTATTACAGTACCTTAAATTCAGGTTTTATAGTGATTCAAACATTTATGCATTACAGAAAAGCATCTAAATTTTTGTTGTTAATATGGTTAACATTTCAACTGGCAAAACAAGCTGAGAAATGAGATGAGGAAATTGAGACAAATTCACCAGGCTCAAAAAGAGTGCTATATCGTTTATAGTTGCTTATTATTGTGGCAACATTCAGCTTGGGATTCTTCAGGCACTCATTGGTACAAAGGGCAAACATTTCATATTGGTATGAAAGGCAAATACAGTATTGCATTACTTTATGGTACAGTATGTAAGGCAAGTACTGTCTTACCTTTCAGTAAGAAGGATGAGCTACAAGATAAATATGGCCCGGCTCAGGTGACAATTGTTTCCATTTTAGAAACAGTGAATAAATGCTTCCTTTTGGCATGATGGACATATTTTTCTGTCTCTAGACCTGCATTTCCTGCCACAAGTCAGTCTTCTCCTACCATTGAGTATGAATCCTAAAGGTTACAACTTTTGTACTTCCTTCACATCTGTGATTTTGCTTCATATCTAAGAGCCAAACTCTCTTGGTTCATACATCACCAGAACAATACTTTGGCAAGACTTCTGGGTGGGTTATGTAATAAAGAAACCCAATCCTGTTGCTGAAGCCAATAGTCTACTACTGTACCTTTAAAAGTAACAGAATATGCAACTAAAACAGATTCATGGGAACAAATAATCGTTGCAATATTGAAATAAGTACCACAGCACCAAGCAGTAACAATTTGAATTACATAGGGTGTTGTAAAACACTTATAGTATTAACCTTTAAAAAACTATGAGATTGCCTGTGTATGTGTTACCCGCATCCTCGGGTGGTACTGTATCCTACCAGTGCTGTTGGCAACACTACTTTCTATTCCCCTGAGAACAGTAACCCAAGCTTACTGTTGGTCCAGACCACAGTTTACAGTCTCTTCCAGATACATCATAATTCTCCCAGACAGTTACTACTACACTGTGTTACAACTAATGGTTGTATGTAAGAAAGCAATGTCATAGAAGATATACTAGTAGTATCTATATACAGTACATCTGTTCTATGCAGATGTACAGTGGTTTACATGGAGTTATCAATTGTCATCAAACTGTTATCATCATTATTAACCTGTATATATGGCCCTTAGATTTTGAGACTGCCATTTTAAAATATGAGATTGAAATGAACAAAACATGTAAAGTTTTAAACATGCAACTAGGAAAATGTGTTGTAGTTAGTGACAGGATTAAATGTCATCTGGAAGAAACTGTCCAATAAAGGAACTATGTATCCGTATATGTACCTGGAGGCCAAGGCTGTTTCTGGCAGCTCCCTCGGTAGTAATTAATAGCAGATTATGGTGCACTTCAAGGACCAATAAGTCATTAGATCCTCTCGGTTATCCCTCTATGTAACCTTGCCAAAGAACACGAATATATGACACCCTGCTTCATAAGGTGTCTTCAATCATCACCTGCTATGCAGTCTATGAAATTTTGTATTACTGTACATTATCTCCAACCTTGGAGGTTGGCAACATCAATCCTATGCTTTTCTCGTGCCAAGTTACCCATATGAACCTATTTTTAGCCCCCTGGGCTCAACTGTTTAGCTGTGCAAAGCTAGACAGACAAACACAAATGCTGCATATTTCTATAAATAGTACAATACAGTATAAAGATACTGACCATTACATAATATGATATAAAACTCCATCCCTTCATTCTTCAATATGTATTACTGTTTACTACAGTACTTTAGGGAGTTTTCTAATGCTACCGTGACTTCCAGTTGAGAACACAGATACATTGTTCCCAAACTTTACATTCCTACTTTAGCTTTGCCACCTCTCTCAACATTTTATAAATTGATAAATCTCCTAATTTAAAGCAAATTGTCATTGCTAAAAGATTAATGCCTTTGTTCCTCTAATAAAAAGTTCACCATAAGGTACTGTACCGTTATAATACATAGGATATAACTTTGACAATATGTACAGTACAATGCCCATTATCTTTCACATTTCTAAATATTGTAATATAAGATTGAATAATTCTTTATCTTTATGCTTCTAGGAAGTAAGATTTAATTAAACTTTATTAGAATCTCTGAATAAAGTCAGGTTATTAAATTTGAAGAATATAAAACTTTTCATCACTCTACTACAATAAACTATAAATACCGGTATCTAAAGAATTTATATTTAAAATATTAACTTTGTCAGAGTGCAAAATACCTTCATACTGTCTGATACTGCAGTAGATAATATAACTGGAAATACTTCAGTCAATCAAAAGGTAGACACTGATAACTCTTTTTGAAATACAAACAAACTACAAGTTGGTTAAACAGGGTATTCCAGGAGGAAAAGGCATAACTTTAGCATTAAGCTAAAACTGAAGTATTTTATGAAGAATCATATGCCTTACTAGCAAGCATTTTACAGTTAATGGGAAGACAATAGGGAAGTGTTCCACTCAGTTTACCTTTTAATAACTGTAACAACAAACACTGCAAATTAGACAAACCTAAACAGAGGCCTTTAGTCTTAGAATACTCTCAGAAACCATATGCCAAAGATATTAAATACCCATTCCTCATGGGATATCCTGTACATGTACCTGTACTTTATATATTCTCTATCAAGGATTTGCATTTTATACTAGTCTTTAAACAATGCCACAAACCCTGATGCTACGGACCATTTATTACTAGCTGACGGTAAATGCCCACAGACAATATTGCAAAAGCCAGTTCTGACTTTGCAGTTCACCAACCAGAGGTCAGTCATTATGGCTAGGTCAATCAAGTGTTACCTACTGATACTAGATATGAACATTTACTGTTGGCTGTAATATATAGTCTAATTTGTTCCAACCTGGAGGTATTGTACTTACCAGCACATGTACAGAATCCACTGACAGACTGGATTCTGAAATGCATAAAATAACAGCAATCAATATTAGGTGGTCAATGTGTAAGTTCAGAATGATACCTCTGTACAATATTGCTGATGATGATGAACTCTGATAAACAAAGCTATCGAAGGGAAGAGAAAATATTAGGTGAAGAGTGAATCATCATATTGTAATTCCCATTTATCTTTTTCCAAGGGATTGGAGTTTCCTTTCCTTTCTCATGGAAGAAAGACAGAAAAACATTGATGAAAATTGAGAAGAAAAGAAAGAGAAATTAAGGGAGGAAGGAACCTTACTGAATTTTTATGAATGTGATCAGAAAGAGAAGGGAGAAATGTGAGGATAAACTTACTTGACAGCACCGAAGAAGGAATGAACACCTGGTTTAACTGGTAAAGACACCATGCCAGACATACACATTGCCTTCCTCTCGCACTTCCAATGTGTTCCTCCCTGAGCTGGCCAACTGGTACTGTAAGATGTCAGACAATAATCCTTATTACTATTGAACCACTATCATCTGTTAATGGAGAAAAGTACTACTGATGTGTAAAGGTTAGAATCCATTATACTAACCTAAAAAAGATTATGTCTAACAATAACATGCCTAATCTAATAGCAGGCAATTAATATGTCACATGACGACCCTACCCATTCAAAGATTTATTAGACTCATCACAACACTATAATACATTAAAACTATTTTTAATGTTACAACAATTAGTACTGAGTGGCATATGATTTAAAAACAATAATGCTAACAAATGGGTAATGATAAAGAAAAGCACTTCAATATTATGTGACACCTTAAGACATTGGCTCACATCAGGCACATCTTCTTCTGTTGCAGCGACGAGTGTGGCATGACTGCCATGGGGGGACGAGACCTGCTCGGGGGTGATCATGCGGGGGATGATGTTGAGATTGATGGGTTGATGTGTGCTCTCGTCCATAATGATCACTTCAGGACTTAGTGTGGTGGTGCCCCCTGGTGACACCGGGCCAGTTGTTAAAGCGGCTATGTTTCCAGACACTGGGACTGCCACATGCTGTATGGGAACACATTGGATGTAAAGTAATAATTTGTATTACATTATACTCTATATTCAGTCAATCCAACTCACTTTATGTATTGTTTACATGTCTGTTTAGACCAAGGGCAGGCAACCGCTGGCCTGTGAGACAAATAGTGTCCAGGACCATGCTCATAATTAACAATGCAATCCAGCCCAAAGAATGTGCAACCTGCCAGATCAATGCAGTTGATAACTTTTTGCTCTTGTAGGTCCTGCTTATGTGATTAGGACAACATTTTACCTCACCACATACTGTACCAGGTAATCAACAGCATGGTGATGTTCCCTGACATGTTGTAGCCAAATGTTGTATACTGTACAATGGATGATCCTTCATGTACAGCTGACTAATAATGAACATGGTAATAAATTTTAAAATTGCACCATTTCTTTTAAATCACTCTGTACTATACTAACTTGTGACTGCCGGTGTGCTGGAGGAGGGTGAACCACGTGACCCGCATTGAGACCTGACACCATGATTCTGATGGGCTGATCACTCCCAGTCACTGGCACCTGGTCTGACAAGATCAGCTGGGGCTGACCTGTTGACACCAGCTGAGCACAGAAAGAAAAGTTACTGTTGTGATGTTCCTGATCTTTTACTGTATTATGGGATTGGAGAAAGCAAGCATGGAACTTTTAACTAAACAGGTTTTACTGTACAATAGATCCTCAATACAATGCTAACATATTTAATACCTACAATGGTTCTTGGGATATCACCCACCAGAGCAAAAGACCACTCAAGGTTCCACAACTTCACTTCCATACACCTTCTTTACAAATTCCTTGCCTTGCATTCCCTCTACATGCCCAAACCACCTCAATGTATTACGCTTCACTGTCAACCACTCCACACTCAATAGCAGTTGCCTTCTCACTCATACCACATCTCTCGTACAAACTTTCATTTCTTTCCACATGAGAACCGTACTCCATACAGATGTAAATGAAACTCTTGTACAAAGACAACAGCTGCATGTGAATGATATATTCATGGAGTCTGTGCAGTGCACCCAACTTTTTTAGAAGGTTTTAAGTAGAAAGACAATAATTGTGATATCTGTGAGAGATTGGGAGAGAATGAAACACCAAAAATAATGTGAGAAGAGGAAAGATTAAGCTGTGTGTCAGTGAAGAAGAAGGAATAGTCATTTGGAAGATTAGAGCAAGCTGAATGATGAAGGAACTGCATTTTGGAAGCATTGAAAACTACAAGGTTTTCTGGAGAAATGTTGGAAGTCAGGTGTTCCAATGCATCATCATTTACTGTATACTGTATATTACCTGAACTGTTGGTGAAGGGGATTGAGTGCCTGCCTGACTGCCTGCAATTGAAACTGGTGTGGCAGGGGTAGCGGCCGGTGTGGCAACGGCTGTGTTGACTCCGTCTCTCATGTGTGTTTGGCGGTGACGCTTCATGTCTGACCTCACTCGAAACGGCTTTCCACAGTCCGGACATGGATGAGGTCGTTCTCCTAGGAAGAAAGAAAGGAAAAAATTTGCAATTGTTCTTACAGCCTGCTTTAGTAAAATATATCAGTCACAAATATGATATCTTTTTATTTTTACATATATACAGTGGATACTCATGTTTAACAGTCTTCTTCTTTCTGAATATCTTAAAAAAAATTCAACCTATTCAACATTTAACAACATTTTCCCGTATCTATTTAGGTTTCCTCGTGCAGCACACAATAATTTTTCTTTTGACTAGAGTAATATGATCAAGCAAAATATAATTTCTCTTTTAAGTTAGTGATATTACAAGGTAAATACCAGTAGAACACAAAATATCATAAAAGCTCTTACCTGTGTGAATCCTTTTGTGATTCTGGAGGTAAGAGGCAGCACGGAATGCCTTGCCACAAAACTCACACTTATAATTCTTTTCTCCAGTGTGAATCCGCCGGTGTACAACCAAACAATATTTGCGCTTGAAGTCTTTGCCACAAAATTCACATTGGTACTGCCTGGAAAAAATAGATATTTTCATCTGTCATGAAGTCCTAGGATGATGAATGAATGCCTAATACAAATTTGATAACATGGTGTTAGAGTAGATTGTATATGTATATATAAAATGTTTTTTATTCATATATAAGCTGTTTCTCACGAGTTGGGTGGCAAGATCATCTAGAATCTAGAAAAAAAGAGGGAAGGAAATGAGAAGAGCCACAGTTTTCATCATCTGTTCAAGACTGGAACACAGGCCAATCTAGAATCATTGGACAAGCCATGTGATAAGTGACTTTTGGTGGTAATGTAGATGACTTTAGTCGTATGGTGTGCAGAGAAAATGAGACACAATTTTGATAGAAGTGTACAAAACATTTACTTAAAAAAGGACATGTTTCACTATGAGAAGTCAATTTTTACTCTAAAAAATACATAACTTTTGTTGATACCTAGTTAATATAACATAAAAGTAACTTTATTAAAAGCTCAGTCAATGATATCAAATCAAAGCTTCTTTAGCTGTGGGTTTATTATGATATAAAATATGAGATCAAAGGATTTCCCAACATCAGCAATTAAGCACAGTTCTTGACCGTTTACCCATACTACCTACATGTTTGCAGACAGAACAACTGAAAGCTACTTTCTTCAACTGCATCATAGTCCTGGGAAGACCTACCTGTCATCTGAATGTACAGATGTAGTGTGATATCTCAGGTCCCCCCATTGACGGAAATGTTTTTCACAGAAGTTACACTTGTAAGGCTTCTCTCCACTGTGCAGTCTAAGATGGACCTTGAGGGCACTTGCAGCATAAAATGACTTTCCACAATGTTCACACTGATGAGGCCTCTCACCTGTGAACAGGAAGAATTAATGTTGAAACAGCATGATATTTATCAAATTAACCACATACTGTATGGTACAAAATTTCTTGGGGATGCATTCCTTATGTGTTAACAACATGTTTCTTTTTCCACTTGTTTCACTATCATTACCCTATTTCCCTTTTTCAAGGGGTGTTGGGCTCCAATATCCGGGGTGGAAATTGAAAGCAAAATAGAGAATGAATACACAGAATATCAAATGAAATAGGTCACACACATCTACTCCCCATTTCAAGTCTCACAAATTTATAGAATGATATGCATATATAGAAAGATAAGGTTAATATAGTCCCACTCACCTGTATGACCCCGAATGTGATAGACTAGAGAATTCTTGTGGGTGAAGACTCGTGGGCACATAGTGCAGGCGTACCCTCCCTTCACTGCCTTGCCTACCTTCATCTTCTTTTTTGGTGCTCCCTTAGTCTGTGGGGCCTCCTCCTTGTGCTCTATCTTTCTGTGTGTCATCAATTTGCTTTTGGATTTGAAAACTCTGTAGCAATCCTCACAGTTAAACTCGGGTGGATTTTCACTGTGATCAGATTGTACATGTGTATCCAATGCCATCTGTGTGCGGAAACTCTTTGGACACACTACACAGGTGTAGTGTTTGTTGACGGAGCTCGAGTCTTCTTCCTCCTCAGCATGAGCAAATTTGAGATGGACTTCCAACATACTCTCTTTGCGAAAGGTCTTGTTGCAAAGTTCACACTTGAAATGCTCCCTGGAGTGAACCAGTGAATGTTCCTGTAAGGCATCTGCACTTTCAAATTCCCCACTGCATACCTCACATTTGTGCTTTCTAAAGGGCTCATAGTGGCCTTTTAAGTGCTCAAAGAATTTAAGCTGACTATCGAATCCCTTAGCACAGATCTCACAGCAGAATGGTTTGGGTTTGGTAGGAGGTGGGGTATGAGTCTGTTTGTGAATAACAAATTGCTGCTGGTTAGTGAACTGCTCACCACATTGTGAACATTTGTAGCACTTTATGTGTTTCTTAGCATTTTTCAGTTTCTTGGGTATTCGCTTCTTGTGTGGGAGAGATTTTTTCCCATCAGTATTGTAGTTTCCACTTGCTTCTGGATCCTCATCATTTGAGTCTATTTCTTCCTCTAACAGGTCCTCTTCCTCCAGGACCTCCTCCAAGGGATCCTCTTCTTCATACTCTGCACCAATCATTGCCTCTACCTTCACCATCTGCTCAGGGAGAATTTCCTCTTCCTTGAGATTCTGGTTTACATATTCAACGTACTCAGGTCTTCGACGGATGGGTCGCCCACTGCGTGAGACCAAGGGCATGTGTTGTGTTGTGTGTTGCTGGTCTAGTTCTTCATCAAAACTGTCTGGTTCCTGAATTTTTGGGATAATTTGCTGGAATGATTTATGCTGTTGTAGCTGTGACTGTTGCTGATATTGGTGATGTTGCTGTTGCTTCTGTTGTTGTTGTAACTGCTGCTGTGGCTGACCTGGTCTCTGCTGTGTCTGTTGAAACTGGAATACTTTCTGCTGTTGTTGTAGTCTCTGTGTAAGTGGATGCTGCCTATGTTGTTGCTGATCTTGTTGTTGTTGCTGTAGCTGTCTCTGTTGTTGAAGGTGTTGTTGAAGGTGTTGCTGTATGTGCCTCTTTTGTGCCTCAAGCTTGTTGGTCTTCCTGTAGTCTCTTAGGGTATGAGGGATGTCATGGTCTAGCTGCACCAAATTTGGCCCCGTCACATCAGGTAGAATATGTTCTGGCTGATCAGGGTCCTGTGTCTGTTGTTGCTGCTGCTGCTGTTCCAGGAAGATGTCCGTGTATGCCCGCTCCAGCAGCTGAGCCTTAGGAGTCTGATGCTCATGTTTGACATGATGGCCGGTGGAGGTGGTGGGTGCGGAGGTGGTGGTTGGGTTAATGACATCAAAGTAGAGCTCCAGGGGTGCGTTCCCTGTCGCCCCCTTGATAGTCGCATCATTCATGTCTACAAAGGCCACATTATCAACAGCTACAAGGGTGTCATCAAACTTAGTCTGCTGGTCCTCCTGTGAAGGCAACTGAGTCACATAGTCCACATAAGTTCCCTGTGCATTTTCACCCGCAGTGGTGAATGTAACGACAGGACTAACATTACTGAGAGACCGTGAGCCAGGTGCCATGACCCCATCAAGGAAATTTTGAGTGTTGCTAGATGAGGCAGGGGAGTAGTGCTGTGTGTTGGTTCCCAGGGTGGATAGGCCACTTGTACTGAGAGGTCCAGAGGGCCCATTTAGCCCCAGTTGGTCCAGGGGTGCAATGGGGGCCGAGTCCATCCTTGGTAGACTGACAATGTTCATCTCTAAGGGTCCATTGCCTCCCAAAATGTTGCTGTCTTCACTCTCTGACATTACTCACACCTGCAATACAATGACATGAATAGGTAGTACAAAGGTATGAATAGGTAGTACCTTCATAAACATAAGAATAATGGAATGAAATATATCCTATACATGTAATTTCAAATGACTGTTTTACTGTGAAGCTTTTAGTGAATTTTAAAGTTTAAAGTGAAATTTGATTTATTTGCATACGGTATATTTACAGATGTGTTCTATCGATTATTTTTTTCTAAACAAATACCATAGCGGTACCATACAAGTACTGTTACCACAAGAGGACTTTAAAGGTAGGCACACAAAAATAATGTACAGTAGCTGAAAGTATAGTACACTGTATAAACAAAATCAATGCAAGAATCAACAAGGCATAAGAAGTATCTATATGGTTTTTAGATCATTAGTGCTGTACGAACTTTTCTCCAGAATCTACCATGAATATGAAATATATTATAATTGGGTAATTAAAGCTATTTGGGGGAACATTAATCTGAGTACTTTTATAATCCAGACCCCGAGATGGATTTTGAGCTCTCTCACACAAATCCTTAATTTTCTGTAATGTACAGTACAGAGAAAAGTATGGGTGAAGTGGTGGAGCTCCATCTGCTATTCTATGGTGATAATTGTTTTCTACAGGCCTATACGGTCATTATATATATATATATATATATATATATATATATATATATATATATACATATATATATATATATATATATATATATATATATATATATATATATATATATATATATATGAAACCAAAAGGAGAAAAAAAAAAAAAAAATAGGACAGATGAAGAGATGAAAAGGAAAGACAGTAAATTTACAGAAAACCTGGGTTCACTATATTGTATATTTTAGTATCATTATCCACTATTCTGGACCATTCTAAGACACTTTTCATCTATGGTGTTTCTCTCGGAAATGCCCCGTTTACAAACATAATTTGGAAACTAGTCTGACCCGACCTAACCTAGACCACAGCAGACTACCGGGACCTAACCTGGGCAAACTACCGGACCTAAATTGGGCAAACTACCGGGTATAACCGGTGTAAACTATCATAAAGTGACTGGGACAAATTTCCAGGACCTAGCCTAATGTGGTAATACTGATCAAGCCTAGCAAAAAACTCAGTTATTCTGTAATAATACTGGATGGACTCAGGGTTGAAGGGATGCCAAAATCATCATAGTATTGCCTACATCATTGTTGGGATTACCCATCCTATCTCTCATGGGGCCCAGTTATATGAAGCTGATTGCCGATCGATTTATATTAAGTGCCGCAGCCGCGAGATCAAAATATTTCGAAAACGAGGCATTTCCGAGAGAAACACCATAGATGAAAAGTGTCTTAGAATAGTCCAAAATAGTGGATAATGATACTAATATATATACAATATGGTGAACCCAGGTTTTCTATAAATTTACCGAAAAAAGGGATATAAGGAAAGACGGGAGTAAATTTTGAACACAGAAATAGAAATTAAGAGATGTAAGTTTTGAAAAGAGAAGAAGAGAGAAAGAAGATGAATTTCAAGCTTAGAGAGTGAGCAAGATGAAGCATAGCCTATCTACAATAAATAATGCAACTGTCAAAATCAAGAAAACACCCCCCCCAAAAAAACCACTATTTCACTTAAATTACTTGTCATTGCTCAGAAGTCAAATTTTACCCAAACATCAACATACAACCTCACACAACTCTTGAAAACAACACTTCTAACATAATACCTAGTTACACCATATACTCTACTCAGCCATTGGCCAACCTTCACCACCACCACGGCTAAATAAAACCCAACAGCGCCCCTCCTCGTCTTTGTCACACCACATCAACTCCATTAACCACACCTCAAACATATTATCTAACCTTAGCACACGTAAAACTAACCTCAAATCAATTCCTATACCCTACATCCCCCTACCGAAATATGTAAAGTGAAGGTATGGATGGAAGGGATGGAGACCGAGTGACAATGATGGAGGGTGTTTGTGTTGTTGGCGTTTACCTTTCCTCCATTTTAAGTGTAAATATCTAGCCAAGGTCAACCCCGTGTCCTCCTGCCTCCAACGCCCTATTCTCCCACCAATACACGCCTTTATTCGGCCTATATGCGGGGCTGTCCTATTCCCTGGCATCTCTAGGGTGTAAAAGTTGACATGTTTGTTTTCCCCCCTTGGTGGACGAGACGCGTTGCCATAATACTTACGGGAGTGTGGCGGCTCAGAGGAGAGGCGGGGTGACAGGCGGTGAGATGTGACAACAATGGCGAGGATAGGCACCACGGCACTACATCTTTTTCATTTCAATACATTTTATTTATAGCAGGCACACTTTATATGTCATCGAGAAGGGTTTTATTGATTGGTTTCAGTGAATGGTTGTATACTGGAAATTTAATTTTTTTTCGGTGTTTATATTTGGTTATATCTATGATAGCTAAGTCATGTAAGGCCGTACCATATACTCATGTGATTTTATTCTGTTCTATGTTTTGAGAGGACAATGTAATTTAAAATCATACGTAAGTCATAATTATGCAAAATAAGAATGAAAAGCTGTATAACCATGGGAATAACTTCTCAATAACAATGGCGTAGTGTTTTGAAGTGAAGTGAAGCACTTATGTTAAACATTTATATATGAAATTCATAAATGCCGGTATATATAGAACATAATAACTAAAGATTTAGATTACCTTTGGAGTTATATATTATTTCCATAGTAAATTGACAAATAATTGAAGCTCCTGATTCTTGCACAATGCACATCCCATCCTAGCAAAGCAATATGTCGCTTGTTTGCCTTCACTACTATTTTTTGCCCCAATAAAAGTTCTTGCTATATATGATTGAAATAGAATATTAACCGATATTAATAAATTAAAACAATTTGGATGAATGAATCACCTATTTATCTTAAATACAAACAAAAATAGGCCCGTTTTATAATAAACATTGCTAACTGTGAGAACAACAACAACGAACAATAACACGAGTCCCCGACTACCACATGGCTCCTAGGGTGTGTTAAAAAAATCAGAAAAATATGAAGTTTAAGAAGACAAAAGGAGGGCGTGGCAAACCTGGACAATCACAATCACCAGGGTTCCGAACAAAAGTCAAGGGAAGAAAGGAACTCCGAAAACAGAAGAGACAACTCAAGAAACAGAACCGAGCGTCGTTTGCAGCTGCTAAAAAAAAGGTTCAACCGAAGAATGAAAGTGTTCCCAACAAGCCCAAGTCTAATGCAAGTAAGATTAAGCAGTTGCAGGCATTTGCTGAAGCAGAAAAGCAGAAGTTAAAACAATCAGCAACCAAGAACAATGTATCTGTAAAGGGGAAAAAGAAGGTGACATTCCAGGCCTGTCTAGATTCAAATGAAAAAGAAACTGGTGGATTCCAACAAGCCTCAACTTCTAATAGTGATCGTTTGGCCAGATTGCAAGAGTTTGTCAATAGGGAGGCAGGCAAGATTCAAGAAAATAAAAGTAGCAAAAAGGGTGAGAAAAAGGTTGATACTTCAAAATCTGGTGATGGCAAAGTTAAGCCTAATCAGATTAAAGATGAGGTAAGATTAAATGCCTTGAGGGAAGATAAGGAAAAAGATGCCAGGGAAATTAAGAAACTTGCAAAGCTTCTAGGATTTAGAAAGCCTCAGCAGACTAAGAAGATTGATCCCGATTTTGAAAACGAATTTGGAAGTTTGCTGGAAGATATTGAATTGGAAACAATGGCCAATTCTGAAAAATACGAAGTTGATGAGGACACTCGCCTTAATAGTGAGGATGAATTAGAGAAGGATATGGCTCTTGCACTTGGCCAAGAACCAAAGAAAAAGAAGAAAAAATCAAAGCAGAAAAATGGCAATAATTTTGGTGACTCCATGGGGAATGACTTTGATGAGTTTGAAAATGGTTTGGGTGGTGAAGATGAGGAGAGTGATGAAGATGTTGACAAGGAAGATGTTGAGGAAGATGGGGCCGAGTATGGAGAGATGGAGGAGGAAGATGGGGCCGAGTATGGAGAGATGGAGGAGGAAGATGGGGCCGAGTATGGAGAGATGGAGGAGGAAGATGCGGATGAGTATGGAGAGATAGAGGAGGAAAATGTGGCCGAGTATGGAGAGATGGAGGAGGAAGATGGGGCCGAGTATGGAGAGATGGAGGAGGAAGATGGGGCCGAGTATGGAGAGCTAGAGGAGGAAGATGGGGCCGAGTATGGAGAGCTAGAGGAGGAAGATGGGGATGAGTATGGAGAGATGGAGGAGGAAGGAACTGATGAAATAGAGGAGGGGAAACGTGATTTAAAAGAGAATATTGTTGATGGTAGTGAAGATGAGCAGGCTAGTGAACCACGCACGAAAAATAGAAAATATTTAAGCAAAGAAAATTGCCATAAGGATGATGATGAAGATGAGGTGGAAGGAGATGACAGTGACAAGGATAAGGAAGATAGTGAGGAGGAAGGAGATGATAGTGACAAGCATAAAGAAGATAGTGAAGAGGAAGGAGATGGCAGTGACAAGGATAAGGAAGATAGTGAGGAAGAGGAGGAAGATGGTAGTGACAGAGAGGAAGATGGGTTTCTAGACTTTGAGGCAGCAGAAGATAGTATGGAAGAGAGTGAAGATGATGGGGAGTTAATTCATGATGTTCGAAAAGAGGAAGAGTATGCATTTGAAGGTGGTTGTGGGTACTACAGTAAGCCTGAAATACTGAAGAACGGCCAGGAAAATGATATTGATCGATACTCTAGTAACAGCGATGATGATGAAGATTTAGATGACTTTGTTGTAGATGATGGTGAAGTGGAATATGAAGATGTAAGTGATGAACTTCCAGACGAGTTAAGTGATTCTCCATCTCCCCTGCCTAAGAAAAGGAGACGTGTTCTGGTTGAAAGTGATGATGAGGAAGATAGCAACGTCATTGAAAAGAATGGAGAAAACAAGGATGATGTGATCTTAGACAGTAATGATGAAAGTAATGAAAATATCTGTTTAGTTCCGAGAAAGAAGAGAAAAATTGAATGGAAAAAGAAAGGAAACCCAAAGAATAAAAAGATTGTCATTACTTCAGATGATGAAAGTGAAACCATAAATTCTGATAGTGATAACCAGAAGTACAGTAATATAAGCAGAGAAGAAAATAGTGATTCTATGGCATTAGACGAAAAAGTCCCTTTGCCTTTAAAAAAGAATAAAGTCGGTAGGGGTTTACCCAAGAAGAATGTGCCTACAAATGAAACAGATGATGATGATGATGATAGTTTAAATACTGATAGTGATAATTGCAGTGACAATAAATTGACCACTGATGCAAGAAAGAAAAAACTAAAATCTAAAAAGAAAAATGAAAGAAAAAGTATATCACTGAAGAGAATGCTCATTTTATCTGAGAGCGATGATAGTGAAAATGAAATAAAAGATGATGAAAGCAGTAATTCTTTGACATTATGTGATGAGGATAGTGTACATAGTGTTCAAAAAAATAAAAATCAAATGAAAAATAATGAAACTGGAAATCCAGACACCCAAGAAGACAATAATAATTATATGAAAATTGAAAATAATGAAGTTCAGTTAGTTCCTAAACGAAAATTGAAGAAAAAGCAACTCGCCATTGGCTCACCTGGTGACAGTGATGGTATAGCTTCTAACAGTAATCACCCAAAGGACAATAAGAGTAACATAAAGGAAAGCAATGATGATGTACTGGTAGTATATGACGATGATAATATCAACTCCATCCCAAGGAAAAAGACAGTAAATAGAAACCAGAACAGTCAAAGTATGGTACTAAAACAGTTGCCCATTATTAGTTCAGATGATGAGGGAGATAGTGTAGGTGACATTGATACCCAGAATGAGAGTGATGTAACTGAAACAGAATATGGTGAATTTAGTGAATGTGAAGAAGAGACTGAAGAGGAACCTTCCACCAGTAACAACGGCGATAGGAGAGATATTGAAGAGACAGAGTTGAAGGAAGATATTTATGGACGCTTGAGGGATAAAGATGGAAATATAGTGAGCTCCGAGAGGGGAGAAGCACCCAGTGGAGGAAGGTATGTTCCACCAGCACTGAGGAAACTTATGGCATTGAATATGGATGAAAAGAAAAAAGAACAATTGGCCAACATTAAAAAATCATTAAAGGGCCTTCTGAACCGGCTGGCTGAGAGTAACTTGGGTGGCATAGTCAACCAGATTGAAGGAATGTATCTAAAGTACAGTCGTAATGATATGAACGAGACCCTGACCAGCTTGTTGATGGACTCCCTCATTGCCCCTACACCAACTCCAGAAAGACTGATGCAGGAACATGCTCTCCTCATTGCTGTACTCTCTACAAATGTGGGAAATGAGGTAAATGGGAATTTGATGTTTCACTAATTAAGATATGGTGATAAGTGTTTTCTTTATTTACTGGCATTTCTGTATTAGGCCTATGTACAAGAAGGCATTCTGCTTCCTTTTATCTCATGTCTGATGTTTGTTGTGGAGTGAGGACATTCTAGTGTATGAGGCTGGTTTACAACTACTGTATGTCAACAATTTAAATATTCAAGTATCATGGTGAATTTACCTGTACTTTAATACTAAAAATAGTCATAGGCTAATCCTTACCATCAATACTGTCAAGTTTCCAGAACCAGGTGAAAAGAGTGAAATGATCATTCAGACGGGACAGAAATTCTCAATAAATTTGGTTACAATGTTTCACTTTTCTGGTCAATCATTGTAAATGTCATTGAAGATGTGGTCAATACTTTAAAAGGATTCGATGTCCCTTTGGACCGGAACTAGTCCCTTCCTTGTGGTACAATGTCTTTCAGGCCTAGCAAATTTCTCAATCTTCCCCCTTTTCAAACAGATTGCCCTTCTCACACCCAAGTTAATATTTATAAAGTACTGTACTGTAATTTTCTTTGAAACTTTTCCAAAACCACATCTTGAATTATTTCTTGCAATTTGATTACATTTTACCACAGTGTCATTTTATTCCAGGTTGGTGCTCACATCCTGAATGAGTTTGTGTTGAAGTGGAATGATGATGTAAGTAAAGTGGAAGAGGTGGAGAGCAAAGAACTTGACAATCTCCTCCTCTTCATAGCCAACCTCTACAATTTCCGGGTGATGGATGCTCAACTGTTGTATGACATCTTGAATAAGCTTGCTCATGGATTTTCTGGCAAGGAAGTGAGTATTATTATATTGATGTATTTTCAATCTGATCAGGAATATCAAAGAAAAACACTATCTATCTATCTACGTATAGCTCTGACGCCTCGTTCCCTCCGGGAACTCTCCCCAAGGAGATGGCCACGGCAGAAAAGTCTCCAGTCTTCCCTGTTCAAACACTCCCTCCTTACTTGGTTAAGCCCTCCCCTCCCCTTCATGCTTCTCTCCTTCACATACTCTTCCACTGTTCTGTCATCTAACTGGTGGTCTGCCTCTCACACCACATCCCACAACTTTACTTCCACACACTTTCTATACAAAATAAATACAGTACTGTTCCAGTATCTCCTTTTTTAAATTGATAAAAAAATAAATTACTGTACACTTAAAGCCAGCTATAGCAATCATAGTAGTCTTTTCAATTTATTGTCTGTTACCTTAATAACATGAATTTCAAATTCTATACTGTACTATAGGCTACACAATTTTGGTTCTGACTATCCTTGTGTTTTTATCTTTATATACAGTTGCAATTACAGTAATAAGTTATTCCTACTCCTGCACTTTTTAACCAGTAAAATTAATCTCGTAACTATTTACGTTATATCATTGGGGTTTGATAAAGGATTGGCAGTTAGTAAGAACTACTAATGAATTTGTAATCTATTTCTTTAGGTGGAGCTCATCTTGCTAGTTCTACGGAGTGTTGGGTTCACACTGCGCAAAGATGACCCGCTGGCCCTCAAGTCCCTCATAACCAAGATCCAAAACAAAGCCACAGAATGCCAGCTGAGTGAGGACGGAGACTCAGAGTTCTCCCGGGTGCGTTTCATGCTGGAGGTGGTGCAGGCTATACGCAACAACAACATGGCCAAGGTACCCAACTATGACCCCTCTCACTCAGAGCACCTGAAGAAGATCCTGAAGGGGTTCTTGCACAAAGGAACACAGTCATCACCGCTAAATGTATCCCTGGAAGATCTGCTCAAGTCTAGGGAGTGTGGACGGTGGTGGATCGTGGGTTCTGCCTGGTCTGGTGGGCCCCTTCCCGGAGAAAAACCACCTCAGAAAAACAGTAACCCTTTTCAGCAAAAAAACTTGGAGATGGAGTTCAGTGAGAAATTTAAAGAAAAAGCTGCCAAACTTCATCTATCCCGACCTCCAAGAATAAACATCCTGTATGCCATTACGGAAGGTTCGGAGGACTATCTGGATGCATTCGAAAAGGTCTTGCAGTTGAATCTTCCCGTCAGTCAGGAGCGAGACCTCTTTAGCGTTATACTGTTGTGCGGTCAGAAAGGGAAAGCTTATAATCCCTTTTTTGCACACTTGACAAACAGGATGTGTAAGTTTGACAAAAAGTACAAGAGACTGTTGCAGTTTGCTCTTTGGGATAAGTTTCAGGAAATAGAATCCATCAAACCAAGAGAAGTGGCAAATCTAGCTAAATATCTGACTTACTTGATAGGAGAGGACAGCCTGAATCTGTACATATTCAAGCAGATCTCCTTCATGGAAGCAGAGAGCCAGATGATTAGTTTCTTAAGACAGGTTCTGATTGGATTGCTTCTCCACCCCTCGGGCTCAGATACAGTGCAGCGAGTCTTCTCTGGGCTTTCTGCCTCCCCAAAACTTCAAGTGCTGCGACAGAGTTTGAGGATATTTATACTAAAGTTCCTCAAACCCAAAAAGAATGTAGAGAACAGTGATCATGTGATGCTGTCCAAAAGAATCAAAGAAGTGACTGAGATACTGAGCAGAGGTGGAGGTATTTCTCTGTAGGTATCTGAACACTTTCTGAAGTACAATACCTCTACTGTATATGTTATAATTCTAGGTCTTGTCTTATTTTTTGCAAGTTAACAGATATTAGCAACTATCTTTGTAAACATGCACATATTTTTTTTTTTTTTTTTTTTTTTTTTTTTTTAACTTTCTGGTATAGCTGTACATGTAAAGTACTGTATGCTGAATCTCGGTCTTCATTATGCAATTTCACAATTAAGATGAAATTAAAAAAAACTATAATAGACATAAGAATATAGTGCCTGTAAAAGAAGCATGTGATAAATATTACATTAATTGAAATACTGTGCTGTACTTGTATGTGTGTAGACTTGTGGACTATCTTCCACCTGGTTGGAGAATGGGAATGATAAACATGGAAAAATATAATTTACTGAGAGGGCTAATGTACTGCATAGCATTTTATTTTATGAATAAGCCTTCCTAAATCCTCAGATTTTGTAGGATATAAGTTATACCAAGGGAAGATATGTATAAAGTTACTGTTTCAAAAGTTGTATCTTGGTTTGGATACTTAGCACCTCACTATTACTGTTTAATCTGACGATAGTTTTATGTCAATTGCCTTTTAACTTTGTAGTACTGGACAACAATAAATAGTTTAAAACATAGAAACAACATTTAAGCAGTTACTGCCCTTGTACAGTCGCGGCAAATAGTCCGTGACCAGTCAGTGATAGATAGCCGTGACCAACATAGGAGCGTCTGAAAACTCGAAACATTTATACCCATACTATCATGAGGCAGCTGACTGAAGCAACGAATGCACGTGTTCACAGTTTGAAACAGCTGGCCACACCTTTCCATCACAGGCTGGTCAAGGACTATCTGCCGTGACTGTACTACTTTTAGTTAGTAATTTACTTTCCACAGGTTAAATTATATTTACATGAAAATCAACAGTGGAGAAATATATTGGGAAGAGTAGGAGTTGTATGCTGCCTTCATGGACTTGGAAAAGGCATATGATAGGGTTGATAGGAGAGCTATGACAGAGGTGTTGAGGATTTACAGTGTTGGGGGTCTTAGCTGAAAGGCATTGAGGCCTTTAATGCAGAGGCAATAGCATGACACTGTGCTGATGGCTGAGAATAAAAGGGAGTTGCAGAGAGTGGTGGATGAGTTTCAGTCCATGTGTAAGTGAAGGAAACTGAAGGTGAATTGAAGTATTTGAGAGAGCAGAAACTGAAGGGATTGACTTTGCTGCACCCTATAGAGTGATAGTGACAACTGGGACTAAGTGTGAGATAACTAGAGGGTGAGAGGATGTAGGAAGTGAAGAACTTTAAGTACCAGGGTACAGTTCTGTGTAAGTATGGAAGGAGAAATTAGGGAGAGGGCAATAAGGGGTAGACAGTGGGCACTGCCCAATTGTGTAGACAGTGCCTAACAGCAGTTGGTTAAAGATTGCCTTTCTCTAGTTCGAGTATTGTATCAGGGGCAAAGTATATACGAGGTTGAATCATCTATGATAGGCTGTAGACATACAGTACACTGTCAGCCAGGAAATAACAGATTACAAGCTACTACAATATGTTAGTTTAATTGTTATGTCTTTATATTAATATACTGTATTAGTATCATCAGCATTGTGATTATCACTAAGCATATTTCCCATCTACACCTGTGCCCTGTCTTCATGTGTCATTACCTTACTTTAATTATTTATTAATATAATGTAAACAAGCACCAAGTCCAAGGGTAATAGTTAGTATGAAGGCAGAGCATGGAAGTTGCAGAAAGAAGTTAGTAGGAGTAAGGAGGAACATCAAATTACTGTAGACTATAATGGGGGAGGCTGTGGATATGAATCCATGTTCGAGTCAATGCAAAATCGTCTGAGGTGATCTGATGGTTCATACTGTTAGTCAAGTACAGTATCCTGGCTAAGCAGACACCAAGAAAATACCCTCTACATCAACAACTCATAACATAGATGATGACCGACCATATTCCAAGATGCTGCAAGTGATGTAGCTGCCCTCTTCTAATATATACTGTATACTGTACATGTATATATACTCTCCCACCTCATGCACATCTTGTCCCTGATCTGCCTTATTTATACATACCTACTGCCTCTTCTCTCATTCCACCTTTCATCAAATAATCAAAATATCTTTTCCACACTGTTTCACTTCCACTCACAGTTGTTGTTGTTGATGTTCTCCTGGGGCAGAATGGCCTCCTGTCCCACAGGCCCCTGGTACACTCTGGTCGAGGTGAAAAACAAATTAAAATAAAGGAGGGGCTGGCCCTATATGCCTGGGCTACCGAAGCACTTCCCAGGGAAATGGAAACAGAGCTTACTGGACCAGGGAGTCTGGGGATCTCTGAATGCCAGGATGATTGGGGAGAAGGTCTTTGATCCCACAGCCAGTGCTGTGGGCCCAAGTCCACGTTACCACAAGAGCTACTAGTGAGACCAGCCCTGAAGGGACCATAAGGGGGAGGGAGTTTACACTGCTACATGCAAAGGGAAATACACCCCCTCTGTGCTGGGTCCACACAGCAGTAGGCTACTTCTTCATTGCACACTGCCAGACTTCTTTTCTCCTCTCCCCAGTTAAGTTTTATATTTTCACTAAGTTTCTCACCTAGTTTCCTATCAAATTCCTCATCTATCATTTTGCTCTCTTTCATATAAGGAAAGCATGAGGTGTGGGAGGGAGAACATAAGGATTTTGCTTAAAAAAAAAAAAAAAAAGTCTGTACAAGAGAGATGACTATGGAAATAAAGGGATGGGAAAATAAATATTCATTGCAAAAGATTATTTTATTCTTAACCCATTGACATTAAGAAACTTTTAAAAAGGTCCTTAAAATTATCTGAGAACTTACTATGTACCTTAAATTGGCTTTATGCCATATTGCATATATCACTTGCATATCAGCTGTTTTTATTGCCTTAGTGTTGACTGGAGGCCTCCTTTCCAACTCAAACGGCTGAGAATATAATATTTATCCATTTTATTTTACTGTAGAGGGATCTGAGGGCTTATCATTTTTACTTCTAGTGAATCAAATATTATTATATACTGCTTATTGATTTATGGGTTACTTCATGCTACTTAACTACAGCTCACAACTTTTACGTTTTTCTCTGACTAACGTAGGTGATTTTTCGTGTACAAGATAAGTACTTTCGATGTCCAAGATTGATAACTATTCCAGTAAACTTATAAATAAATAATGGCTTACATGGAAGATAATATACTTGTGGACTAATGCCAAATGACTTATATTGTTGTAGAGTACTGTACCCACATCGTCAAAGGGTTAGCCTGTGGAGCATTTATAAGTCAATTAACGGTACAATTCAATGGTGTTATATTAGTACATGTACCAGGCAACCAACACCATGTGGCACTAATATTATTGATGATATAGTACTGGTAGCAGCATATTATCAGCAGTCTCTTGTGAACATCAACACTGGCAATGCGTTGGTCTCTGTAGGCTAGACAGTATCTAGCTGTTTCTATTTCTCCATTACTTGTGATCAGTGTGAAAGTAGTGGAATTTTTAAGATGGATAAATTGTAAAATTAATTAGTTCTCTTTGAACATCCACTGATCATTATGTAAATACAGAAACTTCATAGGAAACATGATTTTTTTTCTTTCACCATTACAGTTGTCACTCCTCCCTGCCCACTGCTTAATTACGGTTGGAAAAGCAGGTATGAAAGAAATAGAGATATGGTAAAATATGAGTTGGAAGATATAGTGTGCATTATTCACGCTGTTTTCCAAAAAATCTGGATGGGAACACTTTGCTAGTACAGTATTCAACGCAGTGGTGAAATGTATTATCTCTACAGGTGGGGTAGTTTTGGTTTGCCCTGCACTCCTTTGAAGCACTACCAGCACCAAGGACTACTTCATATACAAGTTTCCATAAGTCTGCTATACTCTAGTGTCAGAGGAGTCAGTCAATGGTCAACAGATAACTGCAGTTAATGGTTCTCTATTCTTAGTATTCCTTGTAGGCAAATGATTAAGTCAGTCAGAGGACTTGTTTATAGTTAATCTCTTTAAGATATTGCCAACAACCTTTCATGAGTGGGAATCACATGAGTACATGTTTCTCCATCCTCTAGTCAAACTCATTCTAAGGGTATTAGATGGTTACCTTTGACTTTAAACGGAACAAGAACAAAGAACAAAAGATGAAGGAAACAAATGTTCGTGTGACGCTAGTAGGTAATGGTGGTGTCCTGAAAGATATTTACAGTACCAAAGCCAATGAGACCAGAAGCAGGGCAGGTTAGACCATTTGTGTACTGTGTGCCGAGTGTAAGACAAGATATAGCCTGAGAAATTATGATAACTAGTACAGTACAATGACACTGTAAACACTACATTAAGCAGTCATATTCCTTGTTAATGCCTTGCCAAATACTTTCCATGCATAAGGCTCCGGATTAGCAAACAAATGTGCACTGTACTGCCTATGACTGTTAGACTACTTGTGCTACTGTTAGCAAGGAAATGCGTAAGGTTGCCACTTGTTCTCAGGATGCAGCCACACCAACCTGAAATGGTTAACAAGACATGATAATTAAACAGTAACTTGGCTCAGGATCCCCACTGAGTCAGAGTGTAACAAAAACAAATACAGTACCAGGTACAGTATATACTGCAGTTAGCTGTGATAGGTTAGCTAATGCTGATAATGAAAACCTTGTCTCTTACTATAATCTACCTATCATCCAAGAGCACTTAATCAAGTGGAAGGGGGGGATGGAGGAAGAAAGGAATTCCACTAAGCTAGGTCATACGGTATACTGTAGTACAATGTAGCCAGCTAATAAGGCTACAGAACTATACTACCTCTCCCCAGATGGTCACTGTATACTGGAATATCTTCAATTTGTGGCTATGTGAATGAAAGGTGAGAACATTTCCACCGCATGAAGTCCATCTACCGGTATGTCTCTAACCCAATACCAGTTCATGAGGAATAATGCCTTTCTGAACCTTAATATGACCTACTGTACTGTACATGACTTATATGGTCTAGCCTGAGTGGAATTTAATTCTATCTTTAACAGTACAGTATTATGATCAACATTTAACTCTAAGGGGCCTGTGCTATTGTTGAGCTGGTGGTTAGTGGTTCCTCCAAACTGCCAAAAACAACATTACTTTTCAATTCAATTAAGGGAAGGTGGGAACTGAAGACTAGAATCCTATTTAATGTCATGATCATAATTTTCATTTTGCTTCCTTTTTCTCATTTTACTGTGACTGGATGCGAGATAGTTCTCTTTCACATTTCTCTGTCCATTGCCAATTCCTCTTCTATACCCACCTAGCTTTTCCAGGTCTTGCCTCTCAATACTCCTCCAAGTTTTCTGAGGTCTGGCCAAACCATCTGAATCTCCTCTGACTCACCTTCTCACTGAGCTCCATTATCCCACACTTCATTGCCACATCACCTCCCACCTAACATTCTCCAGTCATAGCGTATACCTTAACAGTTGCAGTCACTTCTTCATAATATATTCATCAGTCTGTTGGATAGAGTCCTTGTTTCCACACAATATATCAATGTATTCATCTGTGAAATAAAAGTGAGAGAGGGGTCCAAAATTAGGTCCAATTTCATTCAAGATGCCTAGACATATTGCATTTGAAGGAACATAATTCAGAGTAAAGGGGAAAAATAAATGATAGTAGAGTAGCCTATTCTGGGGTTGACCAGTTATGTATATGAAAGATTTAAAGTACCGGATTACTCTTGCATTAGGGAGTTGGTCAGAAAAGACATGGCTTGTGTTGCATGCTCTCCTGAGGGGAAGAAACATACACTGAGAGTTCAGAACTATGTTCATTATAATTATTTTAGAAAAAATGAGTGATGCAGCATTGTGACAAAAACAGAGACATTGTATTGAATCAATAATACAGACAGATATGAGATGAAAGGAATCTGATTCCATCCAGACCAGGAATGTTGTTAAAGTTGAGACATTTTATACACAACAGCTATACACCATAGAGGCAGATTAAACTTGTGTATTAAGAGAGTGTGTTTCTGGCATGGTTTGGAGGAATTTTTGTCAACAAGTGCTCCATGATAAAGTAAGGTTCCACAGCATTGGGAGATCACATAGGTTAATGGTACACCAACCAATGTGAACAGTTCATGAATAATAAGCTACTGAAAACATCTGAGAGAATTGATAAACAGTAAAGTACAGTACATAAAGATAGTACTGTACTTATAGAAACAAACATTATTCTTCTAGCATCATGGCTTAACCCATAAACAAAGGATGATGATTTACATTTGTTTCCGACTACTGTATCACCAAACAAGCATTCTTTTTATTAATTGAAACACTATAGACTTTCATAGGCTAAAACTACTTCAATTAACCCCAAAACAACCACATATGCTTTATAATATGCTTGGAATAATACCAGACAATGTAAGAATGTTCACATAGAACTCTCAGTCATCCGAGGGTCAACCCCGGCTGGCACACGTGATATGGTCAAATTGGTCATGACTGGTCTAAGGACTCCTATGGGGAGCTTTTCTTTTTGGTAGGCTACTATGATTCATCCAAGTTATGTCAGGAAACAAATCACCTCAATGTTACTAATAGGGATCTGTTGTTTCATGTCATAGTATGGAGGCTTTGCTTGCCCTCCACATTACCATTAAGATAATCTCCTCCTAAACACAATCAGTTTCCATATACAGTACAGTACAGTATGGCAGATAAAGCACACTTTGAATGGTTAGTTAAGTACAGTGACTGTATTGTATCTATATATCACCACTGTGTGCACACAAAGGCATGTCATTACACTGTTATCAGTAAGTGAAAGGTTGAAGAGTGGTAGGCCTACACAGGCATAAAAATTGGCAACGAACAAACACATTTTTGTGTGTGTTAGGTGCAGGGTTGATTTAAAAGAAAATAAATGAAAGCAGATTACCAAGCTGTGGTAGTCCAGTATGAGTCCCCTACACTCCTGAGTTGGGTACAGTAATATGTTAATTTTGTTGGCACGGATCTACATACGTACAGTACTGTGCCAGGAATCTCCCAAACATGCCTGGGAGGGATTAATTGGTATACTAGTATGCTGGTTTAATCCACATTATCCTTGCCCAAGAACATATGGCTCTGGTAAAATGCATCAAGGCTATACTATACTTGGATACTGATTGTGTAAAAGAGTCCTAAGACTGGGGCTAGAGGTGAGCACACACTTCATTTACCACCGTCTACCAGCACCCCTGAGATCAAGATGTGCCAGAGAGGAATACAATATTAATTTTGTAAGCTAGAGTTACAGAGCTACAGCAGAGAAATAGCTACAGACAGTTCACTGAGGTACAGTTACAGTCTACTCTGTCTTGTAATAATATTTGAGGTATAATTAATATAGTGGGAGATAAAGGGCCACTTGCAACAAAATTCCTGTGTGAAATTTGATACAGTGGCTCCTCAGACTATATGAAACTGGTAATACAAGTCATAATTATTGCCTATGGTTTAACAGTATTCTTGCATATGGTCCAGCTTTGTCAGTGGTGTTTCTTCTTTAAGTGTTTCCTAACTTTGCTCCATGATTAAAATCTGAGAACTGTGTTAAATTTGAGTTCAATGTTACAAGGAGAGTAGACCATAAAACTGCAAGACCTTGGTTAACTTGGCAGAACATAAAAACACAGCACTGTAATGTACTCTGCTCCCTATTAGCAAAAGCAGCTGACAAAGAAGAGTATCCAGTGATTTCAGACCTCATTGAGCTTGGGCCAGGACAGTCAGTCACTTGCCTACACAAAAATGGATCAGGGACAGCCCATGTGCACCTAACTTCTCTCTGACTGTAATCAATGTGTTATCAATATCAAAGAGTACTTAGTCCATACAGCACTAAATCACAATGATAGGTCAACAGAGAAAATTAAATGAGATTCAAATACTTGCTGAATGTTAGATTTCAGAAAGAAGAATGATGCAGCATAGAAATAATAACATTAGACAGGTAATGGAAATGTTTTGAGATTCATTTTTTTAATTAACTTTGCCTGTGGTCATATATAATTGAATACAGATCAAGTGTCCGTATATGCTGACAAAACTTATTCCAAATGCCCTATTTTACCAACTGTGTACACAATACCTTCCAAACCTGGCCAACTGGGTATCACATTTATTGGTTCACACTCACCGAGGTCTGAATTTACTGTCAACCACTATCAAGCGCCCTAGATGAACAAGCTACCAGATTCCTGCTTAACGTGATCTACAAACTCTACAGAGCACCACATTAAAGCCTACTGCATGAAGAAGCACAAGCTGAGATATGAAATTTTATGGAAGACCAAACTAGATACTGGCAGTTAAATCAAACCAGTTCTTAGCATGAATGATGACAGACTTGTGACACTGATTTATAGTTCAGTTAATTACCGAATGTCATCTGTCCCTCTACTGTTTAAACGGAGAGGGGACAAATTCTTCCATTAAAGAACCTCAGTTTTTGTCAGTATATTGGAGGCTAATGATTTCTCCACCTGTGACAAAAAACCGGCTCTTCTGAACAAAGCTAACAGTATTATTAGTGACCAGTTCATTAATTCAGTTAGAGGAATTAATGGTAGCTTCAAATTTGTTGACACATTCAATCTATTTTGGTTCAACATCCACTATATATTTCCTATCTTGACTTAATAGGTCTTAGGGCCGTAGGCAGAATTATATCGTCAGGCCCCGATTGCCGATGCTCGTGGTACGAAGCTCATATATTTTATATGGCCATTGTACCCCGGGCATTGGGCATAGAGACCCGACGAAATGCTCTTATCTACGGCCCTTAGTTCAATGGTGTATTTATTTCATCAAGTTTACTGTTGGTGTGTACATTAATAAATAGCATCTTCATACCAACAGATAAAGCACCATGTATGAAAAATATATGGGAAATGGTAAGCACCTCCTGAAAGTTTTGTTGACTGTTTAAATCTGCTTTGATAAAGAAGGTCTCATATGTCTTTCAAATAATGATGATAAATATGAATAAAGTGAAGGAAATACAGTCAGGGTTTCATTACTGTACTGTTGAAAAATGGGATTGAGCTTAAATAGTTTCTGTCAACAGCATCTTAAATAATTATTCACTGTAGGGTATTCATGTCATTTAATAACTAGTTCATTTTCAGTTCCCATACCTTGTTAGACTGTTAGAGACTCAACCTGCCTCACTCACACTCTGTCTATTGTTCTCTCCCTTGCCATCCACCTGAATCTATGTTCCCCAACACCTCTGCTCCATTCCCCATCTCCTTCCCCTGGTGACAACTGGTTGTGAGTTGGTTGGTGAATGACCCTTGCCCCTTCATCCACCAGTGAGGCCACCAAAAGGGCACGGGAGGGCGGAGATGGCCAGTTAGAGGCCAGGTTGGGTGTGGAGGCAGAGGTTGTGAGGAGTGGGGAAGGTGGGTCGTGTAAACAGGGCGGGGAAGCTGGTGGGGTGGTGTTGAGTGGCAGGGATCGGGGACGTGAGGGACCTGAGACCTCTAGGGACCATGATGCACCCAGTGGCCTCCTTGCCCGAGCCCTTAGGGTATATGGGGCATGGATTGGTGAGCAGAAATGTGTTGGCAGTGGTGAGGGGCCCGGGGTGAGGGCTGGCGGGGGAGGAGGTGAGCTAGCGGTGCCGGGCAGTTGGCTGATTTTCTGCAAGACATCACGGAGCTCCTGTGCTGCAGGGGAGGCTGGCAGGGTGGGGGAGGTGGGTGCAGGGGGAGAAGGAGGAGAAGTGGGAGGAAGGCTGGAGACATCAGAGGTATGGGGACCAACAGAAGAGGCAGGAGAGGCCATAACAAGCACACACCCTGGGGATGACACTCGTCCTCCTCGACAATCACTCTGTAAGATGGAAACAAGTCATGTACTGTACAACAATAGTCAAAATATAGAATCATATACACAGTACATATTTTTACTTATGTTTTGTTTTGTTTGATTAACACACCTGTGAGCTAAGTGACATAATATTTGGAAAAGTACAGCATATGAGTACAAAACTAGAAAAATTACTGGTACCTATATTGGACATTGGAACCATTCAATGATAATACTGTACTACATAAAATACTGTATACATACATCCATTACACACATACAAGACTTACACCCATACATACATATACAGTACACCCATTAGTACACACCTCCATGACCAACATACAACACTTACACTTATACATACACTTACATATCCACCCATTACACACCCACAAAAAACAACATAAATACTAACTACACTTACATGATGAACGGCACTGCAGGTGTAGCTGGAACTTTGGGATCCCTCAGGTGTGGACACGGAACCTTCAACAATATAACAACCAGAATAACAAACATATCCACAGAAAAAAAAAAAAAAAAAACTGGATCTACAACTATTGTATACTGTACAGTATAAATAATATATAATAATGTATAAGAGGGAGATACTGTATTGTGTTTACAGACTATTTAAATACAAAAAAAATCAAGATTTCACAACTATTGTAATGTATAAAACAAGAAATCATCAGTAGAATTGATTTAATATTGAGAAAATGTGAAGATGTAAAGTATATGAAGTATCAGAAAAAGTAACATGTTGTACGACAAGAGGATACAGAGGGTAAAGTACATGTACAGTATATAGTTTATCAATTTAATACTGTGAGGAGTCAACAATTATGATTATATATTCTGGGGATATGAAGATGTATAGATAGCCTAGCATTGTATCAAGAGGGGCTTAATGTACTGTTTGAAAGGAGAAGAGAATGCAGAAGAAAAGTGAAAAGAATATACAGTATGAATAGGAAGGTCAGAAAGTGCAACCATATCAGGCAATTCTTATCCCTAAGTATAAATTGAAAACGTATATGATGTGTGGCAGGATAATGCTCAATAAACAGGCCTGTGATATACAAAATAACAACACTTATCCTGAATCAATCTGTTTTATGGTTAAGTGATGAGGAATTAGTAACCGAAAATTTTCTGTAAGATTAATGTAGTCCAGTTTACAGATAATGATTAATAGCAATTGTACTTTAGAATTAAATCTTGGTTTTCTGTTTTATTTAATATCACAGGATTACTGTACTGTATACAACACCGTATTTTATCATACATACAGTATATTTTCATCAAAACAGGTATTCTGAAGTGATTGCACACAGAAATAAGGCACTACTGTACTCTCATCTATGTACTCTGCATGTGATTACAAACTTCCAGCCATTTGTACAAACTAAAATTCTAAAATGTTTCCCACAAGATGTGATAAGTTTGTGAGCCGTTGGTTTCTGCATTCCTTGCGGCCAATAATTTTCTACAAAGCTTAAGGAGTCTGTGCATGATGTTGCTGGCAAACTGGATGATAGTGATTTTTCTAAACAGTGTCACTTAAGGAGAAATTCTTTAATTGATAAATCAGAAGGCTACTGATATCACCTAACTATTCCAGAAAACATATGCCCTAAATGGTAGCCTACTAATGGGGACTCTAGCTGTTTTGTGGCATAGTTTGGAGGAATCAGTGACCTTCAAATTTAACAACAAAAGAATCTCCCCTTCACAGTGCCTATACATTGGGTATCTGTTTCATGGCAAAGTTTGGAAGATTCAGTGATTTACAATTTAACAACAATATCATAACCCCTTTCATGTGAAGTGATGCAAAGAAGCTAAATAACAAAATAACCTACAGTACAGGTCTCGTATCGAAGAGTCTAATATTGTACATAGGTTTGTAGTGAGTGCTGTAAGTCTTTCATTGTGCTATATACAAACAAAATGCAATACAAAAATAAAATCAGATTTATTAGAGAAGACACACCACCAACAAAACTGCTACACTGTACAAGGATTCAGAATCATATGTAAGAAAATCCACTGGCTGGTTAGATGGTGACGGTGTGTAGTACAGGACATTGGACCTTGAGTATTGTAGTGTGAATAGAGTCTTCATAGGCCTACTATACACTTAGGGTGGTACAGTACAGTATTATTAAACTTACTCTTTGACGAAAAATTTACTTCGTTGCTCAGTTTGTATTATTTTGTAATGCAAAGTCAGCGCCGACAAAACCTCTTTTCATCAAAGAATAAGTTTAATAATAAAATACTGTTCAGTACCGTACCGTCCTCAGTACCATCATGGCCATCACTTTACTGATTCTCATATATGACCTTAGAAGCAGCAATTAGTCTTCATGTGGTAAACCTGTACCTCAAGGTGATCAAATATAAGACCAACTGACATATATGTTCATTGGCAAGAAAACGAACTTATGGATAAGACAGAGATGATAACCAGTACAGTATTATTGTTCCATAGATTACTGTACACTAAACCATCTTACTGGTTGTCATCAATGTCTAGTTCATGACCTTTTCTTGAAAATGGTTTGTAGAACTGAACCAAAACAAAAAAGAGTATTATGTTGAAGTGAATAAATGAATGAGTGAGTGAGTGAGCACAACTACACACAGGCTCAAGGCTTGTACTCTCAATATTCAGCAGTGCCCGAGTTTCCACCTTCAAAATACAGTATATAAATAAATAGAATATATAACAAATGCTAATCATCTTCTCTCTATTATTTTTTTTAGTGTGTGACAATCTTCTTTTGTGTGTGGGTACTCGGACAACACAGAGTTTTGAGAATGTGAGCCACAGTGTTACTCCTTGTACCTCTACTTCCTCTGGCAGACCTCCAGTACACTGCTTCTGAATCTACCCTGATCCACAGCACAGAATCTAGCAGGACACACGTACGCACACAACATTGAAAACACACCATGGATCTCACGCAAGAAAAAAAAAAAAAAAAGAGCATGGAAAGAGAAATGTGTATAAATATTATGGTAACAGAGATCATGGAAAGAGAAATGTGTACAGTATAAGTAATATAGTTAAAGAAGTCCTTAATAAAATTAGTAACAAAAGAACTAAATATCTGTTAATACTGTATTAGGTTACACAAAAATCTAATAAAAAATTGGTCTCAAAATATCATCAGATAAAAGTAAACAAAGTGTACCTCAAAACCTGAAAAAGTATTGATTACACACACTGTAGTCATACCTACAAATTACAATATACAGTATTCAAAATTCACAGCTTTGTCTATTCATCATATTCATAATAATTGCATTTTTGTTCCAAGGAAACTGACCTGAATATATATTGGTGTAAGACAACAAGCCAAAGTGAAAATGGGAAATATAAATAGAGAGTGAAGCAATGAAGGGTCTGCAAATTGTTGGGTTGGCGTAATGAATGTTACCGATTCCTCCAAATTAAACTGTGGCACAATTCAGACAAAACAACTAAAACTTAGATTGAGTGGAAGTCAATGATCCCTCCACATTGAAAACACCAATAAAACAAAGGGAGGGAGTTTTATGGTGAAGTTTGGAGGAATCAGCATCAATCATCATAGCACCATTTAGAGAGAGAGAGATTTGATTTGATTTAATTTATTACGCCCAAAGAGAGAGAGAAACAAAAGAGAAAAATCACCTGAGAGAGAAAGAGACGAAAGAGAAAAATCACCTGAGACAGAAAGAGAGAAAGACGAAAGAAAAATCACCTGAGAAAGAGACGAGAGAGAAATCCCCCGATAGAGAAAAAAATCCCCCGAGAGAAAAAAATCACCCGAGAAAAAAATCACCCGAGAGAGAAAAATCACCCGAGAGAGAAAAATCACCCGAGAGAGAAAAAAATCACCCGAGAGATGGTAAATTCACCTGAGCGATAGATGTAGTGGTGGCAGTGTGGTGGTAGGTGGTGGTAATGTGAAGAAGAATCCCCCATAGACTTGAGGGAGTGGACGTCTGGAATGCCTCCTCCTCTCATCATCACCACAGGGTACAGTTCAGGTTTGGCTGCTACCTGTGTGTGTGTGTGTGTTGTTTGTGTGTGTGTGTGTGTGTGTGTGTTGTGTGTGTGTGTTGTTTGTGTGTTTGTTTGTGTATATGTTGTGTGTGTGTGTGTGTTTGTTGTGTGTTTGTTGTGTGTGTGTGTGTGGGGGGGGAAATAAGGAGGATAAGAAAACTACATAATTATACAGCTTTGATCTCTGTCTTATTCTCTGTGTTTATTGGGAAATCAGGGAGGAAAGAAATTTAACTTCCTCCATTTTGCCCTTCCCTCTTCCTCTCTCAAGCCCCACCACCATTCCCTTCCTCTCCCTCTTCCCGTGTCCTTTCCTCCTCCATTTCCATTAACTTGGCACCCTTTCCCTGGTCCATTAACCTTTAAGTTAACACATGCAATGGGTAGTCGTTAAACTTGGCGTCATCTGTCCCCTGCCTGACCTGAGATCTGCCAAGTGTTTCTGCTTAAATTAGTCTTACTCTACGACTGGTCCTCGAATAATGTCGGCTCATCTTTCCTTTACGTATTTAGCTTACATATACCAGTTTATATTATTTTCATGTCTGCAGATGTTTTGACAATCAACCCATGTATGGTCTACAAAAGTACAATACTATTCATGGGTGTTTCTGCTTAAATTAATCGTATTACTCTATGACTGGTCCTCAAATAATGTCAGCTAATCTTTCCTTTAAGAATTTAGCTTACTATATGTACTGATGTATACCATTTTATATTTCATGTCTGCAGATGTTTTGGCAAAGAACCCACACAGTCACCTATGGTCTACAAAAGCACTATTCATGTAATTCACTCACTGTCTACAATAACATTTTGTCTACGAAATTTTGCCTTACCGTCTAATCACGAATTCAAGCAACCTCCTTCTTTATTCTTCGACATTATAGCCTATTCTCATTTACTATGTCTGCCTATATAAAAATAAAATAATAATAATATAATACCATAATAACAACAATTAATATTATGATCATAACAAGGAAAATACATCTTAGAGACAAAGTAAAAATGGCTGTTTGTTTACATTTACATATATTTACATAATTTTAATAAGGTGACTGTATTGTACCTCAGAATAGGGTGGTGGAGCGAGCATATCACACTTCCTCATGGGGTGATGTCTGGTGGGCAGGTGGGAAGGGAGGTGGGCGGAACAGGAGCGATGCAGACGGTACGACAGAAGGGAGGTTGTCTCACTGGTGCTGGAGGTGTCGTCAGGGAGGAAGTAGCGGTCGTAGTAAGCGTTGGGATGGCGACGGTCGTAATAGTCGTACACACTGCGACCTGCCCAGTGGTGGTGGTGGTGGTGGTGGGTGAGACATTATGAGTATGTTGTTGTTGTGTTGTTATTGTTGTTGTGGTGGTGGTGGTGGTGGGTGAGACAGTATGAGTCAGTGTGTGTAAACATTTATTTTACGTACAAAGATATACATGTATTCGTTTCTGTAGGAGTTAAACTATCTACTTATCTATTTATAATAAAAAATGTCATGATAAAACTAATTTTTAAACACAAACCAAAACGAATCCACATATTTCCCTTCCATCTCACATACCTGCCAAAACAGCATCAAACAAATGGTGTTCCTGGGGGTCAAATGAAGGTCTAGCCGCTTCACTATAAGGCGGTGGGGCCGGATAGGGGGCAGGGGGAAGGAAGGGTAGTGGGGGGCCGTAAGTTGGGGTGTCGTCAGAGGGAGTGGGGGTGGAGAAAGGGTGGTGGTGATGGTGGTGGGGGTGGGTCAAGGTTTGTGAGGCAGAGGACTCGTATATTTTCCTCTTCCTCCAGTACCCACACCCCAGCAGACAAGCCACCACTACCGCTGCCACCATCACCCTGCAAACACACACAACAGGCAAGAGGCGAAAGATATTAGTTAGCCTTTCCTTCTCCACACTAATATATAACTACCTAACACCAGTCAAGCCACAAACTCGTATAAATATTAGCCTTTCCTTCTCCACACTAATATATAACCGTACCCAACAACAGCCAAGCCACAAACTCGTATAAATATGGATAGAAGTTTTGTCTCCTTCTCCACATATTAAATAGGTGAGTCTCCAATAGCTTTGTAACCACAGAGATATTAGTGACGACAAACGTAAAAAAACTTCGTTCCATCCTCTGCACAATAAAAATGGGATGGGGGGAGGGGAGGGCTAGACACTATAAGCCTAAGGGGAACCATTATCACCCATCGGAATATTATGTATCCCTTAAAATAAAGAACAGCATATATACCACTTGAATATTTAGGATAAGAATATTTCACTTCCAACGCAGCTGACTTTCCTTCGTCTCATCTGATGACTCATTGGTTGAATTTTCCAGCCAGCCAGGGGATGGAGGAAAGCTTTGGCAAATTTCTACATCAGTTTGATACACCCTACGCTGACCAAATTTTAAGAATCTGTGATGTAGTCAGAGAACTGAAGACTGCAGAATTACTCAAACTGTGACAAGCGACATAAAGAATAGCCTAGATGTTCTTTATTGTGGCAAAAAATTGTAATAATCAATAGCCACAAATTCACTGACCACTTCACAGATTCCTTAATGCACCACCATTATCCTGTTGTTACAAAAACCATTACGTATACTCTGATAAAACCTCAATATACTGTATACCATAAAAAACCCTTACCAGAAATACCAGTTGGTCCAAATTGGTAGTTGAGGAGGGGCCTGGACTGGGGGACTGGTGTTTCTGGGAGGGGGTGGTGCTTGTAGTGGTGGCAGTGGATGTTGATTGGTTGCCCTGTGAGGGGGTGGGGTTTGTAGGGAGGACATTGAATGCTTGTTGGTGCTTCTTGATGGTGGGGGAGGAGCCTGTGGGGGCCAGGGTCGCTCTGGTGGGTCACAACACTTGTCAGGTCGCTGCTCACATCTGTAGGCACACACCAGCAATGACACACACACACACACACACACACACACACACACACCGTTCCCAATGTACACTGAAGGCTGAAGCATGTGGACTGCACGCACGTCAACACACACACACGCACACATACACACATGTAAGATTTGGTAAACTGCAGGGATAACACTAAAACGTAAGAACCGTGGTGAAGAAACCTGACAGAACAGCCATCACCATGTCACTCTTTAATGTCTTGTTGGCATACTGGAGGGCTCCTGATTCCTCCAATCTATACTACGAAACAGATTCCTCATTAAAGTAACATTAACGTCGTTTGTTTCCTGGCATGGTTTGGAGGAATCACAGAACTTCCAATTCACCAACAAAGGAGTCTCTCATTAAACTTAAATATTTATAGAATACAAGAAGACTGACTCACTAAATAAAACAAGAAGACTGACTCACTAAATAAAAACTAATATATATAAACAGATAAACAGTATATGGTACATAAAGAGCACATAACATCCTACACAACGGGCATCGTCAACCTCACTTCAGGAGGATGTAAATATGTCACAAATAAACTCTACGGTCACACAACCCAGGCTTCAAATACACAATTCCCACATATGCCTAATAAACTCTACGGGCACACAAACCATGTTTCAATAACCTAACACCAACATGACAAATAAACTCTACGGACACTACCACCCACATTTCAATACAATACAACCCAACTAAAATCTACTGTCACACAACCCACATTTAAATTACTTAATGATGCCGTGTATAAACTATTAACACTACGGACATTTTAATAACAGGTAAACAATGAACATATAAACTGTTCGGTCATATCCTTCCACATAATTATGATGGATTAAGGACCCTGTAATCGTGTATGTGGTGTTTCGTGGCAATATTTGAAGGACTCACTAACCTCCAATTTTCTAACTAGATCACGCGGTCCCTTAATTAATAGAGTAATAATATCCCTTTACAGCCATCACTTATCACATCTACCATACTCATCTGGAATAAACTTGTGGAAATAACTGAAAATTCCTCTGTAATATATACTAAAACACAAACAAAAAAATATGAAACTAAGGAAAATCATATACATTAGTCCCTTCAGACCATTTCAGTCATCAAAATATAAAAGTTATATAAAAGGTGCAGGAAATTAATAAAAATATATCAACAATGCAACAATACTCTATACTCACAATATTTTCCCAGGCTCACACTCCTGAGATGCAACCTGCAAAAAAAAAAAAAAATCACAATAATAATAATACCGGTAATAATAATAATAATAATAATAATAATAATAATAATACCAGTAATAATAATAATAATAATTATAATAATAATAATAATAATAATAATAATAATAATAATAATAATAATAATAATAATAATAATAATAATAATAATAATAATAATAAATGTATGTCTAATATTGCCACACAGTCATTGTAGACAGGCCAAAGGTAGTATTATTAAATATATAAAATAATTAATATACAAAGGGAGAGGAATATTGAAGGAAGAATGGGAGGAAGGAATGGGCAATGAAAATGGAGAGAGGAAATGGAGAGAGAAAATGGGTAAATGGATGATGGAGGAAAGGGAGAGAGAAAATGTGGTACAGCGAGAAAGATAGAGGGATAGAAGAAAGGGATAGAAGGAACACAGAATGAAGAGAGGATAGAAGGAAATCTGGGAAGGTAGGGGAGAATGAAGGAAGTATGGAAGCAGGGAGAGAATGAATGAAGGAAGGATAGGAAGGAAAGATAGGAAGGAAGGAAAGAAAGGAAAGATAGGAAGGATAGAAAGGAAGAAAGGAATAATAGGGAGAATAGAAAGGAAGGATAGAAATGAATGAATGAAAAATAGGAAAGGATAGAAATGAAGGAAAGAAGGAAAGATAGGAAAGGAAAGGATAGGAAAGGAATAAATGAAGAAAATGAATGAATGAAAGGAAGATGGGAAGGATAGAAAGAAAGGACAGGAAAATAGGAAGAAAGGAAAAATAGAAAGGAAAAATAGAAAGGAAATATAGGAAGGATAGAAATAAATAAATGAAGAAAATGAATGAATGAAAGGAAGATAGGAATAAAGGATAGGATAGGATAAGAGGAGGAATAGGATAGGAATGAAGGATATGATAGAAAAAGATAGTAATGAATGAATGAAGGATAGTAAAGGATAGGATAAATAGGATAGGAAAGGATATGATAGGAAAAGATAGTAATGAATGAATGAAGGATAGGATAGTAAAGGATAGGATAGGATGAGATGAGGAGTAGGATAGGATAGAAAGGATAGGAGGAGGAGCAGGAGGAGGACAGTATTGAACCAGAACCCCCACAAGGTCAGTGTGTGTTTGTGTGTGTGTGTGTGTGTAGCTCTGTCTGGAAACTGGGTCACCTTGTGTGTGTGTGTGTGTGTGTGTGTGTGTGTGTGTGTGTGTGTGTGTGTGTGTGTGTGTGTGTGTGTGTGTGTGTGTGTGTGTGTGTGTGTGTGTGTGTGTGTATGTGTGTGTCAATATGAATGGGTGTGTGTGTGTGTGTCAATGTAACCGTGCTTATGCTACATCACTACTCGTTGTAATAATAAAAAAATAAAAAAATAAATAAAAAAAAACATTAACCATACAATCAGTGATACCAACAACAAAAATAACACTAGAGGCTGAAACTAGGAACACTTTACCCCTGAGAAGAAAATAACAGATGGACCTACTGCAATGTGTATCTCTCTCTCTGTCTGTTTATGTGTGTGAGAAAAAAATAACAGATAGACCTACTGCAATATGTCTGTCTCTCTCTCTTTCTCTCTCTCTCTCTCTCTCTCTCTCTCTCTCTCTCTCTCTCTCTCTCTCTCTCTCTCTCTCTCTCTCTCTCTCTCTCTCTCTCTCTCTCTCTCTCTGTTTATGTGTGTATGTTATGGAATTGTGGTGGTGCTGTTAAAGTGGTCGATGGTGTTGTTTTTATGATG
>JAWZYT010002713.1:0-5000 GCA_034508575.1 Petrolisthes manimaculis
CACCGTATCCACCTCCTCCACCTTTTCCTCCACCCTTTCCTCCACCACCATATCCTCCACCTCCACCCTTTCCTCCACCACCCGTACCCACCACCACCACCACCCTTTCCTCCACCAAATAATAACCTTTTCCTCACCACCATATCCTCCACCTCCACCTTTTCTCCACCATCCATATCCTCCACCACCTCCCTTTCCTCCACCCTTTTCCTCCTCCACCATAACCTCTCACCACCATGACTGGACGGTAATACACCAATCTTCCTCTTCCTCCACCTTTTCCTCCACCTTTTCCTCCTACCATATCCTCCACCTCCACCTTTTCCTCCACCAAATCACCTCCTTTTCCTCCAAACAATCCACCTCCTTTTCCTCCACCTTCCACCCCCAAAGCCCCCTCCCGTGCCCCCCTCCTCCCCCTCCATACCCCCCTCCTCCTCCTCCATGCCCCCCCACCTCCTCCTCCATACCCCCCTCCATGTCCCCCTACGTGCACCACTCCTCCACCTCCATATCCCCCTCCATGCCCCCTCCTCCTCCTCATATCCCCCTCCATGGCCCCCCTCCTCCCCCTCGTGCGCCCCCACCCTCCCCCTCCAGTGCCCCACCCCACCTCCCCCTCCGTAGCCCCCTCCGTGCCCCCCTCCTCCCCCTCCGTGCCCTCCACCTCCCCCTCCGTAGCCCCCTCCGTGCCCCCCACCTCCCCCTCCGTGTCCCCCTCCGTGTCCCCCTCCTTGGTGAGATCGGGGGCTGCTATGGGTTGTGGGTCGGGAGTGCCAACACAGCCACCAGTACTGATGACACACACACACACACACTCACCAACCACCCAGCCTGTGTAGAGGAAGACAGAATTAGTATACAAAACAAACACACACACACACACACACACACACACACACACACACTCACACACACACACTCTCTCTCTCTGGTTCAGTGCTTCGAAATGAGTCTTATGAAACACTTTGTGGTTGGCGAGATCAGTAAAGCAAACACACGAACAACAAGTCCCATTTGTTCGAACCCTGAGATAGATGCTTCATGGACACCGACTCAGAGCAGTAAGTAGTTCATTGGTCCGAGTGTTGGGGTTCATTTGCCTCTATATATCGGTTCAGACAGCTTTCTCTTCCTCATACACACACACACACACACACACTCAAGTCAGTTCACTCAAGTTTCTCGTGTTGAGTTATCACTTGAGTAGACTGCTATACTTGAGGTTCCTTTTTCTTCACATCGGGTTAGGTAAGTTTGTGTTTGTCTCTCATAGTCATAGTTATATTATAGTAATTATGTTGTATCGGTATTTAAACCAAGGTCTTACAGTAATCATTAATAAACCATAAATAATCTACTTTTTGCGCTAATTTTATTATAGTAATCATTAACCATAAATAATTTACTTTAAGCTCTGATTTTATTTGTGTGTACATACTATTTTTCTTTCTATTACTTGAATGTCTGAAGATGTATATAATTATGTACGCCTGTGTATGTGTACTAATGTTTATGTACTATAATTTACGTACTGTTCTTTATGTACTAATGTTTATGTACTAGAATTTACGTACTGTTCTTTATGTACTAATGTTTATGTACTATAATTTACGTACTGTTCTTTATGTACTATGTTCATGTACAGTACTTTGCATTTCTTACGGTAACAGTCTCATAATATTTTTTTTTGTTTGTGAGTCAGTTTTAAGTTTAGACAAATTCAGTATAGACCAGAAATTAAAAAAAAACACGCATCGTCGAGTTATTATTTCGTATTCTGAATCTTAACATTAATGATGGATGCTACTACTACACGTTAAGGTTGATTAAGTAGTCTCGAGTGTAAAGTTTGAGAATTTTGTTGCGTTGTTGCCACGCCATAATCAGGTCTCGTATAATTATTACCTTAGTCTCGTCCCTGTATCTCTTGTCGTTGTAATGTGATTGTTATTCTGAGATGATGGCATTGATTTCTGTCATTCACTCTCACACACACACACACTCACACACATGCAAACTCACACTCGCACACACACATGCAAACTCACACTCACACACTCACAAACTCACACACACACACACACACACACACACACACACACACAAACTCGCACACACACACACACACACACACAGCAATCGTGGAATGAGGACCTAGAATAGAGAGCACCACAGGCTTGTCGTACAGTACATACATACATACATACATCACAACACACTTTATCAATGGAATCAAGCATTGAATTAATCTTGTATTGTGTGGCGCAGAGGGACACCAAATAGACTCAAGGCTTTGGCATTGAAGAAAGTAATTGAGGACCCTAACATCGAAATAAGTACAATTGCATCTACTCTCTCATGGCATATATTACTGACAATATTTGACAGTCGTGTTGTGTTGTCTTTAATGGGGTAGTCTACTTTAGGTATGTACATTATAGCACTTTCATTTCTTCAGAGTATATAATGCCAGGGAACAGGACCAGATGAACACAAATAATGGTGGCCTGTTGCTTGAAATGGT
Source organism: Petrolisthes manimaculis (assembly GCA_034508575.1). Taxonomy (NCBI): domain Eukaryota; kingdom Metazoa; phylum Arthropoda; class Malacostraca; order Decapoda; family Porcellanidae; genus Petrolisthes; species Petrolisthes manimaculis. The sequence continues at coordinate 2,528 of JAWZYT010002713.1, forward strand.
TTTGAGGAATGAGTCACTTCACGCTTATCAACTACACTGTACCATATTCCCTTAACACATGCAAAACACAACAGACATCATTTTTCCCAACTACTCACGAGCTTCATTTTTTAATCTCCTTCGCTACCGTCCGTGTCTCGTCTTCATTAATAAAGGGTTTCAATGACTGCCTTCTGCGGCGACGCGTGTGCCGTCCTTAAGTCCCTCTATATAGTTGTAGAAGGTAGGTAGGCAGGAAGGGAAGGCAGGCAACTCCACACAACACCAACCAACCAACCAACCAACCAACCGAATGACTGTCTCCACCACCGCCGCGACCCCCTCCTTTCTTCAGAGGCCTTGGGAGGTGTGTGTGTGTGCACGAACCTTGGGGTCACTCTTTATATATGCTCTGTTGCAGGGGTGTTGTGGGGCGAATTTTACACCCCCCTCCCCCCCACTCCTTCCCACCTCTACCCATATACCCTCTCGCCGCCTCCAGGGAAAAGAAAATGAATGGGGAGATGAGGCTGGAGAGAAGAGAGTAGTAAGGGATGGGCATGGAGGAGAGGGTGTTTGGTTGGTTGGTTGCTTGGGTGCGATGGGCTGTCTGGCTGGCTGGCTGGCTGTTTGTCTGTCTGTCTGGCTGGCTGGTTGGCTGGCTGGTTGGCTGGCTGGCTGGCTGGCTTTCTTCCTCGTTATCAAGGGTTCAGTTATATAACTTTGGAATGCTGTAGTGAGTGATTACAGGAAGAGATACATTTAGAAGAGCAATAGACTATTTATAGAAACTGCATATATGTGTGTGTGTGTGTGTGTGTGTGTGTGTGTGTGCGCGCGCGCGTGTGTGTGTATGTCTACATATGTGCGTGCGTATTTGCGTGCGGCGTGTCTTTTACTTTCACTTGTATTTTCCCATTAGATTACAGTACACACCATTTCTCTCTCTCTCTCTCTCTCTCTCTCTCTCTCTCTCTCTCTCTCTCTCTCTCTCTGCACATGTTCCTTTCCACCCACCATGTTTACCTTTTCCTCCGCCCTTTCCTCCCTTTCACCACCCCTTATCCGCCCTATAACCGCCTTCTCCAAACCCTCTCTACCTCTCCATCCTCCAACCTCAATCTCCATCCTCTCTATAGACATAACATTTTACCTCACCTCTCCACCATCTCTCTTTACCTTTTCCATTCTTTCTCCCATTCACTGTTCTCTCATATTGTCTTCTTCTCATTCTTCCGTTCACTGTTCTCTCATATTGTCATCTCTTCTTTCTCCTTCTATTCACCGTTCTCTCATATTGTCATCTCCTCTTTCTTCTTCTTCTTCTTCCTTTCTTCTTCTTCTTTTTCCTTTCTTCTTCTTCTTCTTCCTTTCTTCTTCTTCTTTTTCCTTTCTTCTTCTTCTTTTTCCTTTCTTCTTCTTTTTCCTTTCTTCTTTTTCCTTTCTTCTTCTTTTTCTTCCTTTCATCACCCTGCCCTAACTTTTCATTCACTCCTCCTTCTTCATCAAACAAACACCTCTCTCTAAATCTCACCCCTAGATTACTTTCCCTTTCTTCTATCCTTGCCTCGATCCCTTCCACATTCCTTCCCTCTACAACAACATCATAACACTTTCTCTGCATACAATAATCCTTGACTCGCATACTATAGTCTTATTATCCCTCGCCCTTTCACTCTATTTTTATTTTATACGTATATATTTTGTTTAGGTAAATTACTCGGTGGATTTGTTGTGTGGATTGGTATGAGTTTTTGGGTCTTGATGTAAATAGGAGAGGAGAATATGATATTTTTTTTTACAATGTACTGTACCCTACGTAAACTGTTGTGCTCAGTGTGTGTGTGTGTGTGTGTGTGTGTGTGTGTGTGTGTGTGTGTGTGTGTGTGTGTGTGTGTGTGTGTGTGTGTGTGTGTGTGTGTGTGTGTGTGTGTGTGTGTTACAGGGTTCATCGCCTTCGTCGGTCCCAAGGTGGTAGTGCCTCACCTCGTCTCACCTTGCTCTCTCACTCTCTCACTCGATACCTCTTTCTTCCAGCCTCTCACTCTCTCTCTCTCACACTCGTTACCTCTTTCTTCCTGCCTCTCACTCTCTCACTCACTCGGTACCTCCTTCTTCCAGCCTCTCACTCTCTGACTCACTCTTGACCTCCTTTTTCATACCTCTCACTCTCACTCGTTACCTCTTTCTTCCAGCCTCTCACTCTCTCACTCACTCACTCGTTACTTCTCTCTTCCTGTTTCATTCTCTACATTTTCCTGCCTCACTCACACAAGTCACGCCTTTGTTTACACTCTCATTGTTTTACCTGTGCTCGCCTCGTTGACATGGAATGGGAAGGTCACACCACCAAACTCTATACACTCCTTGGCTGGTATTCCTGGTTGTGTTGTGTTGTTGTTTGTTGTCGTTGTTGTTGTTTTTGTTGTTGTTTGGTGTGTGTTGTGTTGTGTTTTGTTGTTGTTGTTTTCGTTGTTGTTTGATGTGTGTTGTG
>JAWZYT010002713.1:12500-115186 GCA_034508575.1 Petrolisthes manimaculis
ACCATTTCACACACTCTCACTTTTACTCACTCACTCACACTCCCTTTCTCATTACACGGACTCATTATCTGTATCACACGTATACTCTTACTCGCTCACTCACTCACTTGCACACTTTTATTATACTCTCACTCATTCACTCACTCACTCACTCACTCACTCACTCACTCACTCACTCACTCACTCACTCATTATCTCATTGGACACACCAGCCTATTCACACACTTTTAACTCAATTTCATCCCTCATGAATTTCTCTACCTCGCTTAATACTTTCTCGATTATATTTCCTCGTGCGTTGTGTCTATTTCATTAGAGAGAGAGAGAGAGAGAGAGAGAGAGAGAGAGAGAGAGAGAGAGAGAGAGAGAGAGAGAGAGAGAGAGAGGAGTGATGATGATACTTTTCTACGTTAATTAAGAATCGTGTGTGGAAATTGGAGGCTTCTGATTCCTCCTGACTATGCCACGAAACACGCTCCTTTCACGTGGATGGTGTTTCGTGGCAATATGTGAAGGACTCATTTACCTCCAAATTTCTGACAGTCTTGGGGTTGAAGTTTTGAGCAGTCGTCCACCAACCAACTAACTAATTTCAATGGAGATCTTATTGTGTATTCATTTATTTACTGTGACTAGGTATTCCAAGCACACCTGGATACTTATTAGTGCTTGTGATTGTACATGATATTATTCTCTCTGTCTCTGTCTCTCTCTCTCTCTCTCTCTCTCTCTCTCTCTCTCTCTCTCTCTCTCTCTCTCTCTCTCTCTCTCTCTCTATCTCTCTCTCTCTCTATCTATCTCTGTCTATCTCTGTCTATCTATCTTTCTCTCTCTATCTACCTCTCTATCTATCTCTGTCTTTCTGTCTCTCTCTCTATCTCTATCTCTATTTCTCATCCACCCATACCATATTTACCATTTCCTTTACCCTTTCCTCCCTTTCACCACCCCTTTATTCCCCCAATTTACCTGCCTTCTCTATACCCTCTCCTCCTTTTCAGTTTTTATCCTTCGTCGACTTGCTTAACCAAAGACTTAGTCATCATTATCCCTGCCAATAAATTTCATGCCCATAGCGAATTGTTCATAGTGTGGCAAGGCAATCTCATGTACCCCTATCCCTCTGGAGGTTCATTTCGCAACTCTCCATTCTTCCTTTCCCCTTCCTTCATTCCCTACCTTCCCTTCCCCTCCCCTCCCTTCCCTTCTTCCTCCCCTTCTTCTCTCTACCCCTCATTCATTCCCATCCCATCTCCTCTTCCTCCTACCCTCCCCTCCCTATCCCCCTACTACCTATCTATCTCACGCCCCCTTCTCTCCACACCCCACCTCCACCCTTCTCTCCCCACATCCCCTCTCCCCCCTCCCTCCACCCCCTCCTCTCCACACAGACCCCTCCACCCCCTCCTCTCCACACACACACACCCTCCACCCCTCCTCTCCACACAGCCCCACTCTACCCCCTCCTCTCCATACAGCCCCCTCCACCCCCTCCTATTCTCGTACTCTATTCATTACTGCCGTCACAGTGATATATGGATGCCCACTTCCACCTCTCCTCCCTAACTAGTCCCACCAGTCATTCATACGCCAGGGATTTCTCTCTCTCTCTCTCTCTCTCTCTCTCTCTCTCTCTCTCTCTCTCTCTCTCTGACCCTCCCATTTACCTCTCGTCCTTTCGTGGTTCCCAAAATTTAAATTACCCTTTTAGTCGATAGTATAAAACATGAGTTATTTTTTAGGACCCTGTGATCGTGTACGAGAATTAGTGGAGGCTTCTGATTCCTCCTGACTATGCCACGAAACAACCTTCCTTCACTATAAAGGTGGTGTTTCGTGGCAAATGTTTAATTGAAGGACTCTTTTTTTTTTTATATGCAATTTTCTGACTACATCTCATTCCCCTCTTAACGCATCTTATAATAGTTTAAGTTTAGTTAAGATAAGTAAAGTAAGAGTTAAGTAATAGGAATAAATAAATAGGAATAAGTAAGTAAAAAGTTAAGTAAAGTAATAGGAATAAATAAATAGGAATAAGTAAGTAAAAAGTTAAGTAAAGTAATAGGAATAAATAAATAGGAATAAGTAAGTAAAAAGTTAAGTTAAGTAATAGGAATAAATAAATAGGAATAAGTAAAAAGTTAAATTAAGTAAGAGTTAAGTAATAGGAATAAATAAATAGGAATAAGTAAGTAAAAAGTTAAGTTAAGTAATAGGAATAAATAAATAGGAATAAGTAAGTAATAGGTTAAGTTAAGTAATAGGAATAGTTTAAGTGAAGGGAAACCATCACTGCACCTTCTCTTTTTCTCCAAGACAACACACAAACAAACATTGAATATTTACACTAATGGCCTTAAAAAAGCAACCCTCCCCTTTTCATTCAACTCCATCCCAACTCCCTTCCCATCCCACTTCCCTCCCTCTTCCCATTCCATCCCAACTCCCTTTCATCCCCCCCTCCACCCCATCCCAACTCCCTTTCATCCCACCCTCCTCCCATAAACCCCCCTTGCCCTCTACCCCCCTCCCCTCTACCCGCCTCCCCTCTACCCCCCTCCCCCCATATACCCTCCTCCCCCTCCCCCATAACCACCCCCACACACACACACACCACCAGCTGACAGAACGTAAACAAACTAAACTCTCCCTAAGCCAAGACCCAAAAAACCTTCACCTCACGACCAAAAGAGGTGGGTGGCCATAATGATGTCTTGTGTGTGTGTGTGTGTGTGTGTGTGTGTGTGTCTGCTTGTGTGTGTGTGTGTGTGTGTGTGTGTGTGTGTGTGTGTGTGAGAGAGAGAGAGAGAGAGAGAGAGAGAGAGAGAGAGAGAGAGAGAGAGAGAGAGAGAGAGAGAACGAGATACAGTAGATATAGATAGAGTTGCATGGTGAAGGATGGAGAAGAGATAGTTAGGCGGGAGGGAGAAATACAGTGTTGGTAAAATCTGGAGCCACCAAACTATTCCAAGCAACAGAACAAACACCATTAATTTTTGTTTCATCTGGTGCTGTTTCTTGGCATATTTTGGAGGAATCATGGCACTCCAATGTAACCAAAGTGAATTATTACCCTCTTAATTAAGGTATTTCAGAGTTACAAATACACCCACACATGAGTACAGAAATCGTATCCTTATAATATGTATGTATTTATGTATGTATGTATGTATGTATGTATGTATGTATTTATGTATGCATGTCTCCCTCTCTTCCCTGTCATTCTTTTTTTTTTTTTTTTTACACTGACCATCTGTGTCGGGATGCACACACACACACACACACACACGCACGCACACACACGGTCGAACACACACACACACAAACGAACACACACACACACACAAACGAACACAAACACACACAGTCGAACACACACACACTTAAAACTTATCTCTCTATATCTTCACAACCCCACCACCACCACCACCACCACTACTACTACTACCACCACCACTACTACTACCACCACCACTACTACTACTATCAACATCATAGTCCGTCCCTGAGTCATAATATTATAGCCTACCCTTTTATCTATCTCCCACCATCATAACATATACAAGACACAGCTATCCACTCACCAGACTATAGACATCTTTCACAACATGATCAATTTCCAGGGATGATTTCAATAGCAATTAACGATTAGGACAACAACGGCAACAATAGGGAAATCAACAACAAAAGCAACAACAACAACGAATTCAACAACAACAATAATAAAAGTAGCAACAAAGACACAACACCAAGCAACAACAACAACAACGAATTCAACAACAATAACAACAAAGGCAACAACAAAGACACAACACCAAACAACAGCAACAAACAACAACAATCAACAAACAAGTACACAGACGTCTCTTCCTCCCTTCAAAGCAAACCAACTCGAATTCTTTGTCTGGCCTTTGTTTTGTCTGTGTAAGTTTTGCTTGAGGAAGGCAATGTAGGAGAAGAGAGTGACTTGAGGAACGTGTAATAGTAGTAGTAGTAGTAGTAGTAGTTGTAGTAGTTGTTGTTGTTGTGTTTTTGGAGTAGTAGTTGTAGTAGTTGCTGTTGTTGTAGTAGGGTCGAGGAGGATAGAGGAGGAGAAAGTGTGGGTATATTGAAGGGGGAAGGGATAGGATATAGTGTGTGAAATAGAGGGAGGGGTTCTAAGGATAGAGCTGGGACGAGGGAAGGAGAGAAAGGTGTTTGGAGGAAGGTTTAGTTAGGAGTAGGCTAGGAGGAATGTAGGATGAACTAGGTAGGAGAGGAGAGAGGTATTGACTGGGGGAGGGGGGAAGGAAGGAAGGGGGGCGTGGGAAGGAAAGGATGTTTAGCTGAAGGACAAGAGAAAGGGAGGGATAGGAGAAGGACAGTAAGGGTTAGGAAGAGGACAGGTAAAGGATAGAATGTTAGGATAGAGGCTACGTGAAGGGACGAAGTGATGGAGAGATGAAGTGAAGAAGTGATAGAGAGAAGGAGAATTAGAAATATGAGATGATGGAGAGGAAATGAGAGGAAGTGGTGAATAGGAGCCTTAGAAATATGAAGTGACGGATGGATAGGTGAAGGGATGAAGAGGAAGGAGTAATGAAGGAACACATTATAAAAAGGAAGTATGGCGTAATAGAGAGAGGTCATAGAGAAAGGAAGGAAGGAAGGAAGGAAGGACAGAAGGAAGGAAGGAGAGAGAGAAGTGATCAATTCCAGGTGGCGTATGTGTAAGCGACTTTAAGTGATGAGCGAGGTGCATGGGAAGAGTGATAAGGGAAGATGCTATACAGAGGAGGAATGGCGTAATGGAAAGCGAGTCAGGGAGGCGTTAAGTAAGAGAGGAAAGGAAGGCATGAAGTAAGAGAGGAAAGGAGTAATAGAGGAAGGAGCGATAGCAGGTGGCAGGCTGTTATGTAAGCAGCTGGAAGGGATGGGGGAGAGGAGGTGGGGGAGAGGAAGAAGAAGAAAGAAAGAAGAGGAGGAGGAGAGGGGATGGGGGAGAGGTGGTGGGGGAGAGGAGGTGGGGGAGAAGAAGAAGATAGAAAGAGGAGGAGGAGGAGGAGGAGAGGGGATGGGTGAGAGGTACCATGGAAGAGGAGGAGGAGGGGTAGGAGGAGGAGGAGGAGGAGGGATAGGCGGTGGGTGAGAGGTAATGTGGAGGAGGAGGAGGAAGACAATTGAATAAAAGAAGCTTATAGGGAAGGTAAATGAGGAAAAGGAAGAAGAGATGAATAGAAGAAGAAAAAATGAGGAAGATAATCAGGAGAGAAAAGAAAGTAACAGGAAAAACAGGAATAGGAAAGAAGGAAGGAAGGAAGGAATAATGGAAGGTGAAGGACAAGGAGACAGAGGAGGAAAAGAAGAAGGAAGTGGAGGAAGGGATTAGAGAAGAGAAATAAGGGGGAAAGGAGAATAGGGAAATAAATGGATGAAAAGAATAAGAAATACAAGTGGAAGAGAGATAAGTTATAAAAGAAAAATTAAGAAAAACAGATAAACATTTAGAAAAGATAAGTAGCAAAAAAAAAAAAAATAGTAAATGAAGGAAGAGAAGTGATGGTAAAGAGAATAAGGGAGGGGAAAAGAAGAAGAAGAAGAAGAAAAAGAAGAAGAAGAAGAAGAAGAAGAAGAAGAAGAAGAAGAAGAAGAAGAAGATGAAAAAGAAAGGAAGAGAGGTGAAAAAAAAGGAATAATAATAAGAGGAATGAAGCGTAGGACATGGAGTAGGTAGAAGAACGCTAGAGGGAGGGGGGGGGAAGTGGAGGGGAGGTAAAGGTGTGTTGGGGGGTGGGGGGTTGGGTTGGGGTGTGGGGGGGAGGGGTTGCGAGAGGGAAGGGCTAATGGAGTAAGTGTAGGTAGGTAAGAAAAGGAGAGTGGAAGAAGGGAGGGAGGGAGGGGGGAGGGGTTGGAGGAATGGGAGAGAAGAGAGGGGTGGAGGTAGTGACATGGGGGGGGCGAGATGGAGGTAAGGAGTGGGGTGGAGGTAAGGTGGAGGAGAAGGGAGGTGGAGGTAAGAAGGGGAGGTGGAGGTAAAGAGGAGAGAGGGAGGTGGAGGTAAGGAGGAGAGGGGAGGTGGAGGCAAGAAGTAGGAGAGGGGGTGGGGGTGGAGGTACAGAGGGAGGGGCGTGTGTGTGTGTGTGTGTGTGTGTGTAGGAGAAAGTGTTAGTGGTAGTGGGGTCAAGGTTGGTACGTCCATTGCTTCTTACCTGTTTCTCTCCTCCACCTCTGTACCATCGAAGACAGTGACTTGCTTGGCCCCTCTGTCTATCTCTCTCTCTCTCTCTCTCTCTCTCTCTCTGTGTGTGTGTGTGTGTGTGTGTGTGTGTGTGTGTGTGTGTGTGTGTGTGTGTGTGTGTGTGTGTGTGTGTGTGTGTCTCCTCTCTCTCTCTATGTCTATCTTTGTGTGTCTCTCTCCGTCTGTGTGTGTCTCTATCTGTCTCTGTATATGTGTGTGTCTCTGTCTCTCACTGTCTCTCTCTCTCTCTCTCTGTCTGTGTGTGTGTGCGTCTCTGTGTGTCTTTCTCTGTCTGTCTATCTGTCACTCTGTCTGTTTATCTGTCAGTGTCTGGTTGTCTCTGTATCTTTGTCTGTTTAATTTTGTGTCTGTCTCTGTCTCTATCTTACTGTTTCTGCATCTTTGTCTCTCTTTATCTTTGCCTCTCTTTCTTTCTCTGTCTCTCTCTTCATCCTGCGTCCTACTTTATCCATCCTTCCTTTCTCATCATTCATTTTTATCATCTATCATTTTTATTCTCTTCCCTCTCTCTCTCTCCTTCCACTGTTTCATTTTTACCATCTTTCTTCCTTGCGGCATCTTTCATTCTTCATCCTTTCATTATTTTCATCCATTTTAATTTACTTGAATTTTATTTCATTTCCATTCCTCCCTTCATTTATTCTCTTCCTAATATTTTATTTTCATTGCATTATTCTCTCCACTCCATCTTCCTTCCTTCCTCATTCTCATCATCTTTATTATTATTCTCTTTTCTTCCCTTTCATTGCATTGTTCTCTCTCCACTCCATCTTCCTTCCTTCCTCATCCTCATCATCTTTATTATGATTCTCTTTTCCTCCCTTTCATCGCATTGTTCTCTCTCCACTCCATCTTTCTTCCTTGTAACATCCTTCACCTCGTCACCTCACCACTATACAACATACCCATCCCATCCTCTCCTTCCCCTTCCTCACTAGTCTACCCACAACACGTTCCTACATGGCTTTTGTGTCCCTTCCTTCCTTATCTACCCACGAACCAGACAGCCGAGGACAGCAATTACAATAGCCTTCTTCCTTTCAACTCTTTTAATGAGAGAGTATACTTTTGGTACATTGGAGTGCCTTGATTCCTCCAAAGTATGCCAGAAAACAGAACCAGAGGAACAAAAATCATGGTGGCCTGTTGCTTGGAATACTTTAATAGGAATAATTGGCTCCGGATTAACCAACACTGTATTCTCCCCTTAAGGGACCCTGTGATGTAGTCAAAAAAATAAATATTGGAGGTTAGTGAGTCATTCAGACATTGCCACGAAACACCACCACCACACCCGTATTGAAGGAACTTGTTTCGTGGCATAGTTAGGAGGAATCAGAAGCCTGCCTTTCTCGAACACGATCACATGCAGGGTCTTAAAAGAGTGATATTATCTCGGTTTTAGTAGTCAATATGTTGATTATTTACATTCTCCCTTTACTCCTTCCTTTCATTCATTTCATCCCTCCTTATCTACCCTTCTCCCTTCCTTTTATTCATTCCTACTCACCTCCCTTTATCTCTTTCTCTCATTCATCCCTCCTTACCTCCCTTTATCTCTTTCTCCCATTCATCCTTCCTCACCTCCCTCTCTCCCTTCCTCTCATTCATTCCTCCTGATCTGACTTTTTCCCTCCATTATTCTCTCATTATTTAGCCATTCTTTACCTCCCTCTCTCCCACAGTCTAATCCTCACACCACCTTCACCCCATCCTTCTTATCTATCTTCCTCCCCTCCCTTCTCCCCTTTCCCTCCTTACCCCTCCCTTCTCCTCCTCAACCCTCCCCCCCTCAACCCTCCCCTCCCCCCAAGGTTGGCTGGGTGTCGCAACTCCCACTTTGTGTTTGTTGGTTGTTTTGTTATATCATTATTATTATTTTTTTTTCTTCTTCTCACAGGTGATATTTAAGCAAGACTTGATCCACCACAAAAAATAATGTTAACTTTCCAATTTGCTCTATATATAAAATCTTGAGTTAGAACACCTTTAATGTCGATCCCTTCATTGTTGTTATTATTGTTGTTGTTGTTGTTATTATTGTTGTTGTTGTTGTTGTTGTTGTTGTTGTTGTTGTTGTTGTTGATGTTGATGTTGATGTTGTTGTTGTTCTTGTTGTTGTTGTTGATGTTGATGTTGATGTTGTTGTTTTTGTTGTTTTCCCTGGGTAGAATATTGTTGTGGGTTGTCCTGACCACATCACGGGGCTCCTCAAGTCAGTCACAACACTTATAATAATAACTTGTTCATAAAAATAAAACCGAGGGGTTGAATGAAATATTAGCAACTCATTTCAAGCAAAGTTTTTATTCAATTATTTTCATTATCTTATAGAGGCGAGGTTTGGTTGTAGTGTTGTTGCTTCTCCACTCGTTAGTAAAATATTAATTGATTTTTTTACATTAGGGAAACAGGCAGGGGACGACACGGCAGATTAGGACATGAATGGGTAAGGTATGACAGAGCAAAGAGTGGCAGGGGGGAGTGTCAATTAATCGCTCATGACAGGGTAAAGTATGGCAGGGCAGAGAATAGCATGGGGGTGTCAAATATTCCCTCTGACTTACGTGGTATTAGTTGTCATTGCAATGATAATAATAATAATAATAATGACGATAATATTAATAATACCGTAATAATAATAATAATAATAGTAATAATTGGATCACACTCGTCCGCCGGTGTCCCCGTTACTGGCCGCTACAGTGACCGCCATGCCTGACACCACCGCCGTTGTCACCGCTATTTTATCGGCCGCTTCTGACACCACCCCTTCCGTCGCCACCGCTCGAGCCGTCGCCGAAGATCCCTCTGAGACCGCCTCTGTCGAAACCGCCTCCGTCACCATAGCAGAAACCTTGTCCCCTTCCATAGTTGATGTTGTTGTTGTTGTTGTTAATAAGTATATACGCTCGTGTTGAAACCGCCTCCCAAATCCACCCTGTTGAAACCACCTCCCAAATCGACCCTGTTGTCCCTGCTCCCTAAGACAGACTCCCAAATCGACCCTGTTGTCCCTGCTCCCTATAACAGCCTCCAAAGCTCCGTTTCTTCCTCCTCTTTTTTCCTCCTCTTTCTTCCTCCTCTTCTTTCTCCCTTTTCTTTCTCCCTCTTCTTCCTCCTCTTTTTTCCTCCTCTTTCTTCCTATTCTTTCTTCCTCCTCTCTTTTCCTCCTGTTTCTTCCTCCTCTTTCTTCCTCCTCTTTCTTCCTCTCCTTCCTGCCTTTACAGCTTCTTTCCTTTTTCCTCCTTGCTCCTATTTCCTCTCTTCCTTTTTTTCCTCCTTTCCTACTGATCCTCGAGTGAGTTGAGAGTAAGGAGTAAAAGCAGGAGAGTCAGGCCAAGGAAACACTGAAAGGAAAAAAAAAAATGAATGATGTTTTAATGGTGATGTTTATATTAAGATTATATATTTAAATCAATAAATGTTTAGACTGAGATGATGTTCAAATCCATGAGAATATAAATTAGTGTTCAGTATTAAGTGTTCAATATTAGTGTTCAGTATTAGTGTTCAGTATTAGTGTTCAGTATTAGTGTTCAGTAAATTTCTTCCTTCCTTACTCAGCCCGAATCGACACAACTATAATTAAAAGATGGTAAAATGTTTCCTTGTAGTTTCATCAGTAATTCACTCACCAATTCTAGCAGAAACGTCTACTCAGTTTATAATCACAACATTTATTATTCGTGGAAGGAAATTAGCAGCAGTTAATTCCCTTTACAGTTTACCCACAATTATAGTGTAAACTGGGATTATGTTTTCGTTCAATGAATAGGCAGAGGTAATCTATCACTATAATTGTTAACTCGGGACATGATAACTAATAATTACGATGCCAGTATAATCCAGAAATAATTGATGACTATAATTACGAATTCAGTATAATCCATAATTGATCGATCACTATAATTACGAAGCAAGTATCTTACATGATCACCAATAATTAAGTCAGTATAATCCAATAATAATACAAAGGTTTATTCACAAGATAATACACTTTTTCATGGCATAGTCAGGAGAAATCAGAAGCATCCAATTTTGTATACACGTTCAAAGGGTTCTTCAATGTGTCATCAGTAAACTGGGCACAATTAACTTTGACCGGAATGTATAAATAAGATACATGAAAAAGTTGGGACTCACAGTAACACATGGGGGGTGATAAGTTGTAAGATTTGTTCACCGCGACAACAATAACAACAACAACAACAACACGTGCTGATAATCAGAGAAGGAAGGATCGACGAAGGAAGGAAGGAAGGAAAATAAATAACTTGGGGTTTGATAAGTCGTAAGATTTGCTCACCTGAACACAGACGAAGGAAGGAAGGAAGGAAGGAAGGAAGAAAGGAAGGAAAATATAGATAACTTGAGACGTGATAAGTTGTAAGATTTGCTCACCGCTAACCAGACGAAGGAAGGAACGAAAATATAGATAACTTGAGGCGTGATAAGTTGTAAGATGTGCTCACCGCGACACAGACGTAAAAAGAGATGCACAGCTATAGGAGATATTTTGTCTGGAACTGGTCTTTATGGGGCACAGAGAGTGACTGAGCAGGGCAGAGATGTAGAGAGGGAGGGAGGGGGGGGTTGGCGTTGGGAGTGGCAGTGTGTGTGTGTGTGTGTTAGAGAGAGACGGAGAGTGAGAGAGTGAGAGAGAGAGAGAGAGAGAGAGAGAATAGAGGGCGAGAGGAGGTCAGGTGTATCATATAAGGTAAAGGGGGTATATGTTTGTGTGTGTGTGTGTGTGTGTGTGTGTCGGTAGGTGGGATATGCAGGAGGTGTAGGGCACGAGAGAGAGAGGGAGGGAGAGGGGAGAGAAAGAGGAAGATGGAGAGAGGGGAAGAGAGAGAAGGGGAGAGACAGGGAGAGAAAAAGAGAGAGGGGAAAAGGGAGGGAGAGAGATTAGAAGGATATGAATATGGAACCGTGCAGAAGAGAAGGAGGAAGAGAAGGAGGAGAGGAAAAGAAGGGGGGAGGGAGGAGAGGAAAAGAAGGGGGGAAGGAGGAGGGGGAGGACGAGCAAGAGGATTATATAAAAAAAAAACATATAATTTATTCACAAAGGAAGCGAAAGAGATACAGAGGAAAAAGAAAAAGGTAGAAGGTTTAAAACACCACGTAAATATATCGAGGAAAGCAACAACAACAACAACAACAAAAATTTGATAAACAAGAATTATGGAAAACACGATGGAAGAATAAGAAGTGAAAAGAAGGTGAGAAAGAACACGACGATAAAATTAAGTGAAAAATTATATGCGTAGACATAATAATTATAAATGAAAACATACGAAGTGATTATTGTACTTTTCTTAAACACATAATTCTTGCCTCTTAATTTAACGTGTCATTGTGAAGGATGTGAGAGGAAAGTTAGAGTGTGAAGTGTGAAGTGGGAAGTGTGAGTGTGGGTATGAAGTGTGAGTGGGAAGTGTGAAGTGTGAGTGTGAAGTGTGAAGTGTGAGTGTGAAGTGAGAGTGTGAAGTGAGAGTGGGAAGTGTGAGTGGGAAGTGTGAGTGTGAAGTGTGAGTGGGAAGTGTGAAAGGGAAGTGAGATTTTTGAGGATTTTAAGGAGAAATCAGAGAGACGAATAATGAGAGAAACATAAAGTCATTAAATCAAACAAAATAACACACACACACACACACACACACACACACACACATAACTTCAAAGTAACTTTCACTTAACCTATCAGCAGTCAAAAGGGGAAAGGTAATAGATGAATTTCTGTATAATTCACTGTGACTGTGTGATTGGGAATAAATAACTGGGAATAAATAACTGGGAATGTGTGACTGGGAATGTGTGACTGTGAGTGGTAGGTGGCTTCTGATTCCTCCTGACTGTGCCATGAAACAGGCTGTAGGTGTGTGTGTGTGTGTGTGTGTTTCGTGGCAATGTTTGAAGGACTCGTACACCTCCAATTTTCTGACTACATTACTGGGGTCCTAAATTAATTGAATATGGAGCAACTGATTCCTCCAAAGTTTTTCCAAGCAACAAGGCCACCATTAATTATTTTTGTTCATCCGATTGGTCTTGTTTCCTGGCATAGTTTGGAGGAATCATGGTGCTCCAATTTACTACATAACAAAAAAGTGTTCTATCCCCTTCATATTGTCTTAGAACCTGGGAAGAAACTCAAAGGTTATTCATCACTAAAGAAAATGTCTGTGAGCGAAGGGAAACTCGGACATTTTAGTGATATCTGTGAATTTCAAGGAGAGAGAGAGAGAGACAGAGAGAGACAGAGAGAGAGAGAGAGTGAGAGAGTGAGAGAGAGTGCGGGTGTGTGGTGAATGGGTAGCAGATAGATAGATAGATAGATAGATAGATAAAGAGAGAGAGGAATGTGTGTGGGGAGAGAGAGAGGGGTGGGGGCGGGGGGAGTGAATGAGGTGTAAGAGAAGAGAAGAGGTGTAGGAAGAGGTTAGTAGGAAATAAGGAGGTGAGGCCAGGGAGGTGATGAGGTGTGAGGGGTGAGGGATGATGAGGTGAGGCTGAGGAGAGAAGGAAAATCAGGAAGGTGAAAGTGGATCCAGGAAAACCAGGAAGGAAGGAAGGACAGGTGAAGGAAGGACAGGTGAAGGAAGGACAGGTGAAGGAAGGACAGGAAGATTGGATGGGATGAAGGAAGGAAGGAAAGAAGGAAGGACAGGAAGATTGGAAGGTATGAAGGAAGGAAGGAAGGACAGGAAGATTGGAATGTATGAAGGAAGGAAGGAAAGAAGGAAGCTTTCTTGTCTTACGGATTCTTGTCTAATATTAAATGCGGAAAAAGTTGGTCGATCATGTTAAAATTGTTGTGTGTGTGTGTGTGTGTGTGTGTGTGTGTGTGTGTGTGTGTGTGTGTGTTACGTGGTCTGGTAGCATATTGTGTGTGTGTGTTTCATGGTATCTTATTGTGTGTGTGTGTGTGTGTGTGTTTCATGGTATCTTATTGTGTGTGTGTGTGTGTGTGTGTGTGTTTTATCTCCTCCTCCTCCTCTTCACTTTCCTATCTTTATCACCTTTTCCTCTTTACTTTCTTATTTTTATCGTCTCTTCCTCTTTATAGTTTTTCTATCTTTATCACCTCTTGCTCTTCACTTTCTTTTCTTTATCGTTTCCTCCTCTTTATTTTCCTCTTTCTCATTGTTCCTTTTTCCTCGTCTGTCTCTTTAATCACCTTTTTTTTCCTTACTTTACTTTCACACATTCCTCTCCTCTTTTTCCTTTATTTTCCTTCTTTTCCCCTTCTCCATTTTCCTCTTTTAATCAATATTATTTTTCCTACCCACCCACTCTCTCTTCTCTCCTCTCCTCTTATCTCCTCTTACTCAATATCTACTTCCTTCCTCTCCTCTCTTTTTCCCTCCTCTCCCCTCCTTTTCCCTCCTCTCCTCTCTTTTCCCCTCCCCTCCTTTTCCCTCCTCTCCTCTTTTTCCCCTCCCCTCCTCTTCCATCCTCTCCTCTCCTCTCTTTTTCCCTCCCCCCCTCTCCTCTCCTCTCCTCTCTCCTCTCCTCCTCTCCTCTCCTCCCCTCCCCTCTTCCCCCTCTTTGCCCCCAACCAGAATTTCCCAAGGTCCAGCATCGAAGTATAAGTTAGAGAAATTCTTGGACAATAAATCCCCCCTGGTGGAGAGAATGGCAACTATTTCATATGGACGGCCATTCCACAGACTTCCAAACGGGTCACCTAGTTTTATTTCTTTTTTTTTCCTATCCAATAGATTTTGCAGATGGAAAACGGAGGATGGAGAACGGAGGATGGAGAACTGAGGATGATGAATGGAGGATGGAAAACGGAGGATGGAGAACGAAGGATGGAGGATGGAGAACGTAGGATGGAGAACGGAGGATGGAAAACGAAGGATGATGAATGGAGGATGGAGAACGGAGGATGGAGAACGGAGGATGGAGAACGGAGGATGATGAATGGAGGATGGAGAACGGAGGATGGAGAACGGAGGAACATGCATCTACCTAATAAAGGGATGGCAAGAGATGGTGTTTGGTTCGTCATATAACTTCCATTTTTTCCTTCGTCGTCTCTGCCTTTTCATTCCTTCGTCCTCAGGGTTTATTTAATTTCGTACCGTCTTCTGATATTCGACAATTTTTCATCCTAACTTAATTCTCTACACAATTCAGTAGCCGTTTAAGGGGGGAAGATTTGTGTTGGTAATTCTGCAGTAACTGAATCCTCCAAACTATTCCAAGCAACAGAACAACACCATTATTTTTGCTGTTCTGGTCCCGTTTCCTAGCATACTTTGGAGGAATTTAAAGGGATAGATAGTATAGGCTACTTGTGGTACAGTTGACCAAGTAGAAAGTGCAAGAAAAATAAGGCTGTATATTATTATGAAAAAAATTGAGGGCCCTTACTGGAGCTCTATGAACCCTCCAAATAATCCAGGCCACAAAACGCTTCAGTGTTTCGAATAGGGAATCTGTTGCCTGGAGTAGTTTGAAGAATTCATAAAAGCTCCAGTAAGGGCCCTCAATTTGTTTAAAACTACGGGTGTAAGTCCTCGTATCTTGAATAAATCACCACAGTCTGAAACATTTGTATTTGTAAGCTCTTGACAAGATAAATAATGTTATGATAGGAATTACTCATTGTAATAAGACACTATAATCAGACATTATTTTATTTTCGTGCTTCAGTTCACAATTATCTAAGAAATCAACCAATAAATGGACAAATAATAATCTACTGTACTTCCGATTTCCTCGCTCAACAAAACATTCTCAAGTTTATTCTGCAGAATATTTCGTTCCAACGTCACAGTTCGGAATACACTTCAGTACAATTCAGAAAGCTGTATAATTTTTCAATGATTTTACATAAACAGAGCGTCAATATGAGCAACTGTGTAACAATATTAGGGAGATAAAGAGAAAGGAGGATGTAGAGCAGCCCAGTTGACTCCTTGTATAATATAGTCAAGGGGTTAAGAGATATACAGACAGTCTAGGGGTTGAGGGGAGAGTATAGTTCTGACATTTTTGGAGATTATGATTCCTCCAAACTATTCTAGGCAACAGGATACCATTATTTTTCTTCAACTGGGTTTGTTTTCTGGCATACTTTGGAGGAATCAAGGCGCTGTAATGTACCAAAAGTATTCTCTCGCCTTAAGAGGTATACAATAAACATAGTCACTCCTACACTCGTCAGTAAAGTATCGTTTGGACTCGTCACATTGGAGAGGTAGGGAGGGTTGAGCTGGGTCGGGTCATACATATACATTGTCATTGCATATATATTGTCGTGCACGAATTGGTTGCGAAATGATTCCTCCAAACATATGTCCCCAAACGGATTATAGCCTGCTCAGTATACACGTGTTTGGTGTTTTGTGGGAGGGTATGGAGGAAACAAAACACTCCACTACGTCACCAATTATCACCACCTACAAATGGGGTTAGTATCCTACACTTAATTTGGGGGATTTTGTTCTCTTATTGGTGAATTGAATTCCTCCAAACTATGCCACGAAACAGATCCCTTGTTAATAACATTGAGCTTATCTGTTGTTAGGCATAGTTTGGAGGAATCAGTAGCCTCCCAATTTAATTAATGACGAAGGAGATGATACATACAGCCCCTGAGAATGACGCAAAATATTACCCTGTGAGAATGACGCAAATATTACCCTGTGAGAATGACGCAAATATTACCCTGTGAGAATGACGCAAATATTACCCTGTGTTTATGTCCTTCTCCTTTCTGGTTGGGGCTACCTCCGTCACTTTCTGGCTGGGGCTACCTCCGTCACACTTTGCCGTTGGTACATATCCCCGTTACCACCCATACCCGCCCCCACCCCCCCTGCTGAATCCACCCCCACCAAATCCACCCCCACCAAAGCCGCCCCCTCCGTGACCCCCTCCGTAGCCACCCCTGCTGAAACCGCCACCGCCGCCAAAACCGCCCCTGCTGAAACCTCCGCCACCCCTGCTGAAACCGCCCCCATAACCACCACCTCCAAAGCCGCCGCCGCCATGTCTGAAGCCGCCGCCGCCATGTCCAAAGCCGCCGCCGCCATGTCCAAAGCCGCCGCCGCCGCCATGTCCGTAGTCTCCGCCGCCGCCACCACCACCGCTTAATATTATCACCCTGCCTCCTCCTCTTCTCCTTCCTCCTCTTCTGCCTCCCTTCTTACTCGCCTCCCCGGACGATAGGAGGAGAAGCAGCAACAGAGTAAAGGCAAGGAAGGACTGCAACAAAAAGAGAGGAAGAGGTGAACACAAAAAGGAAAATGGGAAGAGAAGAGAAAATAACAAGAAAGAAAGCAAATGTGAAAATACTCAAGCAGTCTCTCTCTCTCTCCTATACCCAGTCACTCACTCACTTACTCACCCAACCATTAATCCATCCATTCATTCATTCATTCACCCACTCACTCAGTCACTCACTCAGTCACTCACCTACCCACTCACTCCCTCCCTCCCTCACTCCCTCCCTCCCTCCATCACTCACTCACTCACTCACTCACTCACTCCATCACCCACTCCCTCACTCCCTCCATCACTTACTCACTCACTCCCTCCCTCACTCACTAACGCCCTCACCCCTTCACCCACTCCCTCACTCACCAGCTTCATTTTGGGCGCCTGTGTGTGCTTGTGTGGGTGTTCTCAGTAGCTTCCCACCTCCTTCAGTGATGTGACTAGGGATCCACTGCAGTTTATAAAGGCTGAGACGAGGTGAGGGTCCCAATGCTGCCTGACGTCACCCAAGTAATTTTGGACACGAAAGACACCTTTTATTTTTTATCTTCATTTTATTTTTATTTTTTATTTTTGTCTTTTTATATTTATTTTCTTCATCTTTTTTTCTTTTCTTTTTCTTCATCTTTTTTTTCTTTTTAGTGAAGCTTCCGTGTTGTTAAAAAAACGAGTTTCTACGAAATCATTTATACGCATTTATATCTAACATTTTTAGGAAGAATATATTGATTGTTTGGTTTGTCGTGAAAGACTATAATAGTATGTGTTATGGACTTCATCTCTGAGTGTGTGTGTGTGTGTGTGTGTTAAGGGGAGAGTATACTTTTGGTACATTGAAGTGTCTTGATTCCTCCAAAGTATGCCAGGAAACAGGACCAGATGAAAAAAATAATGGTGTCCTGATGTTTCGAGTAGTTTGAAGGAATCATTATCTCCAAAAATGCCTAAACTATACCCTCCCCTTAATGCCAAGAAAGAAAAACAACAACAACAACAAACATTTACTATGAACCAACTTGTTTAATGGTGGTGTTTGGTAGTTTGTATGTATATGTGTTTAGATATTCTCCTTAGGACTCTGTGATCGTGTATGAAAATTTATACTGTATTGGTCTACTTCTTTAAAATTCATTCTTATTATTTTATCTTTTTTCTCGTGTCATTCTATCATCAAATATTTCACTGTCATGTGTTTAGTGTTGTATATTTTGACATTGAATGATGTCACGACCTCACCCGTACTTCATTTGTCGCTTTCAAAGTCTCTTGGCAAGGTTATGTGTTTTCTAGTGAATGTATATATATATAGATAGATAGATAGATAGATAGATAGATAGATATATTTTTTCATGGTCATATGTTATAACTAGTGATTTGCGCGTATTGATATATGTTTATTACTTTTGATACAAACGAAAAAACAAAAAAGTCACTAAAGAATATTCTTTTTTCTACGTTTTAAAATTTGCATTATAATTATTTTCTCTGTGCCAAGGTCGTGTTGTCCAGCTGATTGAGGAAGCATCGCTCACATTCTCACCAACAACAATCACTTGCTCATCTTCGCCACGGTGGTTGTCATTGAAGCGACGTGGCAAAGGACCATACCAAAAATAATTTACGCTTGCTTTTCAGGGAGCATACTTTAAGAGTCTATTTTAAGAGCCTATTTTTTTTTTAGCATTATATTAATTGTATATATATCTTGTATGGAATATTTTTGTGAATCAATTCCTGGGCTTGTGGTGTATGCTACAAAACAGATACAGTCAGTAGTAGTAGTAGTAGTAGTAGTAGTAGTAGTAGTTATAGTAGTAGTAGTATTCGTAGTCGTATTAGTAATATAATATAAAAAGGAAAAACTACTTAAAAAATACAAGTTATAAATTTAAAGGATTAAAATACTACTACTACTAATAATAATAATAATAATAATAACAATAATTAATGATAATAATAATATATCTTTAGTATCTTACCTCGTCTATCGCTAATCCGGATCTATTGCTATTAATCCGGTTAATGGGCGTCTCCTCTACAACACGCCTGAACGAAAAAAAACATACGAAAAACAAATTTGCTTCTCATTAATTCTGTTTGCACTTCAGATTTTGCAATGAGTTTGAAAAAGAATCGTCACACATTCACAGTCTCTCGAATTTAAGGAGAGAGAGAGAGAGAGAGAGAGAGAGAGAGAGAGAGAGAGAGAGAGAGAGAGAGAGAGAGAGAGAGAGAGAGAGAGAGAGAGAGAGAGAGAGAGAGAGAGAGAGAGAGATTCGTTTGGAGGAATCGGTTGTTTCAGAATAATTACCAATGCGTCTGGACAATCTCATAATGAAGCTGAAAGTATATACAGTACCGGTACATAAATCTGGAGCAAATGATTCCTCCAAACTACTTCTAGGCAACAGGTCACCATTGTTTTTGTTCATGTGATGTTGTTTACTGACATACTTTGGAGGAATCAAGGTGCTCTAATGTACCAAAAGTATTACAATTTAACCCCTTAAGCGAATTGTACTGAATTAGGTCGCCTTGATTCAGATAAATAACACTTTTTTTTATATACATATAATTATGTTTAGAATAATTGAGTTGTTTCGTTAGGACTGTTTTTATTTTTTTTATTATACTTTGTGTAACTTGTTTTTATTATTATTATTATTATTATTATTATTATGTTCATTGCAACTTATTATTATTATCATTATTGTTATTGTTATTATTGTTATTATTATTATTATTGTTATTGTTATTATTATTATTGTTATTGTTATTATTATTATTACTATTATTTTTATTATTATTATTTGTAGTAGTAGTAATTGATGAATGAAAAATGAGATGAGGTGCTGGACTATTAAGGGGAGAGTATAGTTCTGGCTTTTTTGTAGATAATGATTCCTCCAAACTAATCCAAGCAACAGAACACCATTATATTTGTCCATATGGTTCTGTTTCGTGACATACTTTGGAGAAATCAAGATAGATATAGATAGTTAGATAGATAGATAAAAATAGATAGATATAGATAGTTAGATAGGTAGATAAAAATAGATAGATATAGATAGATACATAGATAGATAGAAATAGCGATAGATAGACAGATAGAAATTGCTAGATAGATAGAGGCTAGTGGAACACAAATTTTGAACAGACTATAGTAGACTACAGAGCGTTGTAAATCATTATATTAGTTGGTACAGTACAGTCGTGGATATAAGTTTCAATACACGTATATATGGATATCTAAAAAAAAAAAAAAAAAAAAAAGTGGCTCTCTAATGTTTTCACGTTCACATATGAGGATGTTATGGTTTTGAGTGAGTGAGTGAGTGAGTGAGTGAGTGTGAGTGAGTGAGTGAGTGAGTGAGCGAGCGAGTTCTGCTTGTAGTAAATGTGGGTGATTATTATTGCCCTCGACAGTACAGTGGAATTAGGTGGTGGTGGTGGGGGGGTTAATATTGCTTTCCTGATCCAACACACACACACACACACACACACACACACACACACACACAACAAGGAAATGAGAAACAACAGCTTGAGTCCTTGAGTTCTTCACTTGATGGATAGCCAGATGGGTGAATGCGTGATGGGGGTACATTTCCGCACGCACTCTTCCCTCGCACGCACTTTTCCTCTCACACGCACTTTTCCTCGCACACGCACTCTCCCGTCACACGCACTCTCCCGTCACCCGTCACCCGTCCCCCAACCCCCATCACCCAACCCCCGTCCTCATAACACCGTGTCGTATTATTATGAGTGAAAACGCTGTGTAAATTTTAACCTCGTGAATTTTAACCTCTGACCCTCAACTTTTCTTGTTCTGGCCAATAAAGACACACATACCAACACTGATCATAATTCATTTCATGCATAAGGATTTTGGAAACCCTCTACTTTAGGAAAAAAAAAAAAATAGATAAAAAAAAAAAAAAAAAAAAAAAAGATAAAAATAAAAAAAAAATAAAAAAAAACGTGAGGTGAAATAATAATCTAGCTTACCTTGACCTGACCTGACCAGCAATAATGACGTCACAATATTTTCTGACTGTCACTGCCATAGGAGGAGAGGGGTGTGGGGTGGGGGGTGAGGGGGAGGGGGGTTGCATGGAGAGAAGCATAGTTATTGACATCCAACAGAGAGAGGGGGTGGGGGATGTGAGAAGGGGGGTGGCTACTGATTTCTACTAACTCTACTTGGAAATAGATACGTTTATGAGTAGAGAGAGAGAGAGAGAGAGAGAGAGTAGCCCTCCATATCGTTCACAAGAGAAGAGAGTACTTCTTGAAATAAAGTTTACATACGCCAACCAAACACATATATTCTCTCTCTTTTATCTCTCTTTCGTTTCTCTCTCTCTTTTCTCTCTCTCTCTCTCTCTCTCTCTCTCTCTCTCTCTCTCTCTTTTTTCTCTCTCTCTCTCTGTCTCTCTCTTTTTTCTCTCTCTCCCTCTGTCTGTCTCTCTGTCTCTCTCTCTCTTTTCTCTCTCTCTCCCTCTGTCTGTCTCTCTGTCTCTCTCTCTCTTTTCTCTCTCTCTTTTCTCTCTCTCTTTTCTCTCTCCCTCTGTCTGTCTCTCTGTCTCTCTTCTCTCTCTCTTTTCTCTCTCTCTCTCTCTCACACACACACACACACACACACGGGATGAGCTGCTTTATGCCATTTCATTACCAGTGTGGCGTAAGCATAGTTAATTGGGAATGGCCAAAGTAAATATTGGCTGAGTGAGTTTAAACCTTCATTGGATTACTGCTATCCATTACCACACGTCACTCAGTATTGTCCCAGAAATCCCATTACTATATTGAATGATGGGAATATTCTGGTGTTAAACTATGGTAGGTAGAGAGGGAGGTAGACTGGTAGTGTTGTATGGTAGGTAGAGAGGGTAGGTAGACTGGTATTGAAGGTAGAGTGGAAGGTAGACTGGTAGGGTTGTATGGAAGGTATAGAGGGAGGTAGACTGGTAGAGTGGTATGGTAGGTAGAGAGGGTAGGTAGATTTGTAGAGTTGTATGGAAGGTAGAGTCGTTTGGAAGGTAGAGAGGAAGGTAGAGTCGTATGGAAGGTAGAGAGGAAGGTAGATTTGTATGAAAGATAGAGTCGTGTGGAAGGTATAGGTAGTACAGTTGTTGTTGTTGGTAAATCCGGAGCAACAACAACAACAACAACAACAACAACAAACTATTCAAAACAACAGGACACCATTATTTTTGTTCATTAGGTCTTGTTTCCTGGTGGCATATTTTGGAGGAACCAAGGCACTCCAATGTACCAAAAGTTTATTATTATCTCTAAAACATATATTATATTTTGTTGCTTTTCTGGTCTACTTTTTTTTTTTTTTTTTTTTTTTTTTTTTAAAGTGTGGATAAATAGGACTTGGGAAGGGAATCTCTAGGATGATGTTGAGAGAGAGAGAGAGATGTAGAAATAGTGTACAAAATTGATAATGAGAGAGAGAGAGAGAGAATTAGGGAAAGAAGATAGTGAAAGTGAGGAAAAAGAGAGAAGTAGAGAGATAACGATCGAAAGAAGTGTTGGATGGAGAAAAGACCAATGAAATAAAGGGAAGGGAAAAAGGAAAGAAAATATAAGTGAAAAGCGAACGTAGATAAGAAATGGAAGAAGCGAAAGAAGGAAGGAAGGAAGAAAGGAAGGAAGGAAGGAAGGAAAGAAGTGAGGCAGAGATAAAAAAAAAAGTCTTGCAAAATATAGGATGGTAAAGATAAATTAAAACTTTCTTATGAAATATTCATTGTCTTCGTTACAAAACACTACAGTATTATTTGAATTACGTACATACAAAGGAGTTTATTACTTAGTGATTTATTTTTGTAGTCTGATCTTGTACTAATCTCTCTCTCTCTCTCTCTCTCTCTCTCTCTCTCTCTCTCTCTCTCTCTCTCTCTCTCTCTCTCTCTCTCTCTCACAACAAACTTTACACACCATTTCTCATTTTTGAAGTCTATCCGATTCCATCTAATCATGAAAGTTCTTAATTTACATGTTTAGTTGATACTCAATGTATTAATAAGGAGACTTTTTCAGGCGTCGAAGTTATACCTTTATAATCCGTTTTCTGTGATGGAGGTGGTGGTGGGACGCCTTCCGTTTTCTGTGATGGAGGTGGTGGTGGTGGGACGCCTTCCGTTTTCTGTGATGGAGGTGGTGGTGGGACGCCTTCCGTTTTCTGTTGTTAATTAATGGGACACGTTTCGTTCACTGTTAAGAAGGAAATTAATTCACTTTTGTTACATTGGAGTGCCTTGATGCCTCTAATGTATGCCAGGAAACAGGACCAGATGAACAAAAATAATAATGGGGTCCTGTTGCTTGGAATAGTTTACAGGAATCATTTGCTCCAGATTTACCAACGCTGTACTCATACCCCTTCTTTTATTAATTTTGTTACCATTCATTGTTATCCTAATTATTTTTATATTGTTATTATTCAAACGACATAATATATCTAACATCAGTATCATATTTTCATGTAACTATTTATTTTTGTTTTCGGTTGATTCGCAAAAAATTGGTGTTGTGATGTGACGAGTTTAAGTTCGAATCCCATCAATCTGTCAGGTAATTTATCACTACATTCCAATTAGGCCTTAATTAAGGGACCCTGTGATGTAGTCGGAAAATTGGAGGTCAGCGAATCCTTCAAATGGGGCCACGAAACACCACTTACATATTAAGAAGGAGCTTGTTTCGTGGCATAGTCAGTGGAAATCAGAAGCCTCCAATTCTCATACACGATCAAAATTGAAGCACTTGCATGTAACCCTCCAAACTCTGTCAAAAAACACATATATACAACTTTTACAGTCTGATAGGGAGGGATTCTGTTTGGTGGCAATGTTTGAAGGACTCGCACACCTCCAAAACTTCCTGACTAGATCACAGAGGTCCTTAATTAAAATAAACAAGAGATTAAACACGAAGGAAGAAAGGACATGACATACAAAGGATAAAACCATAAGTGCTTCAACTCCACTTTTTTTTTTTTTTTTTTTCATTTCCATCTACCAATGACCGTAATTTTTGGGGTAGGCACGGTGGACATAGACGGGTACGGGCACTTTGACGGGCACTTTGATGGGAATGACGTGGTGGTGGGAGTAGGGATGGGGTTGTGGGTGTCCCTTGCTCTTGCCCTTCAGTTTCAGTCTGCCCTTGAAAGGTGTCCTGGCCCTGACCTTGATACCAATAGGCTCTGGGACTGCACTGGCCAGGGCTAGGAGGGCTGAGAAGACCAGGAACACACACAGGGCGAGGCGGGTCTGGTGGAGGGAAAGTAGAGAGGGAAAGTATTACTGCTAGTACTACAATACCTACTATACCATTACTATTACTATTACTACTATTATTATTAATATTATTACTATTATTACTATTACTATTATTACTATTACTACTATTACTATTACTCCTACTACTACTACTTCGATTACTACTACTACTACTACTACTTCTACTACTACTTCTACTACTACTTCTACTACGATTACTCCTACTATTACTACTACTTTTATTACTACTATTACTGCTATTACTACAATTACTACTATACCATTACTACAACTACTAATACTACCACCACCACTATACCACCACCACAGATTATTTCCCAACACATTACAAAACATATTCTTACATTCACATACTGAGGAACAATAGTGTGTTTCAAAATATACTTAGTGTGAAGGACCCTGTATTAAGCCTTTCAGTTCCACTTTTTTTTTTTTTTTTTTTTTTTTGTGTGTGTGTGTGTGTATTTTGTGTGTGTGTGTTTGTGTTTTTATTTGTGTGGTGTGTGTGTATTTTGTGTGTGTGTGTATGTTTGTGTTTTTATTTGTGTGTGTGTGTGTGTATTTTGCGTGTGTGTGTGTGCGTATTTTTTATTATTATTATTTTTTTTTTTTTGTGTGTGTGTGTATTGTGTGTGTGTGTGTGTGTGTGTCATTCTATCTACTTGTAGCTTTGACTGTATAATACCAAAGGGGTTTAAGTTGGGCAAAGTTTGTCTACTAGGGGGGGGTAGGGAGGGGGTAGGGAGGGGGAAGGGGGGGGGGGAGGGGGTACACAGGGAGGGGGGGAAGGAGGGGAGGGAGGGGGTACACAGGGAGGGGGGGGGGGAGGGGAGGGGGGAGGGGGAGTTACAAAGGCGGGTGTGGAAGTTTTTAAGACTCAGGGAAAAAGTTTGATAAGACGGCAGGGGTCTTCCACCTTCCACCTCCACCTCCACCTTCCACCTACACCTCATGTTCCACCTCCTCCTCCTCCACCTGCTCCTCTTCATCTTCCACCTCCTTCTCTTTATCATCTTCCACCTCCTCCTCTTCCTATACCTCCTCCTCCACCTGCTCCTCCTCATATTCCATCTCATCCTCCTCATATTCCATCTCCTCCTCCTCCTCCACCTCCACCTTCTCCTCCACCTCCACCTCCTCCTCCACTTCCACCTCCTCCTCCACCTCCACCTTCTCCTCTTCTTCCTCTACCTCCTCCTCCACATTCTTCTCCTCTTCCTCTACCTCTTCCTCTATCTCCTCCACCTTCTTCTCCACTTACTTTCGGTACATTAGAACGCCTTGATTCCTCCAAAGTATGCCAGGAAACAGAACCAGATTAGAAAAAATAATGGTATCCTGTTTCCTGGAATAATTTGGAGGAATCTTTTACTCTAGATTTGCCAAAAGTGTATTACCCCCTTAGGATAGGATAGGATAGGTTAGGTTAGGTTGGGGTTAGGTTAGGATAGGAGAAGTTAGGATAGGATTGGTTAGGTTAGTTGAAGATAGTACAGGATAGGTTAGGATAGGTTGTTGGTTATGTTAGGATAGAAGTAAGGATAGGATTTTTAGGTTAGTTTAAGGTAGTACAGGTTAGGATAGGTTGTTGGTTATGTTAGGATAGAAGTAAGGATAGGATTGGTTAGGTTAGTTTAAGGTAGTGCAGGATAGGTTAGGATAGGATATGTTCTGTTTCGCTGTATATATCAGTTTGTGGTAATTAATAAAATCGTAATGAATCCGGTTATTTTATCTCTCATCTTGTTATACGTTAATGAACAAACTCTTAATAAAGCTTTATCCTTTCAGTGTTTTGTTTATAAAGTAATAAAATATTAAAGAGTTAAATGATGACACTCTTAATTAAACTAAGTAATATTCGACATTATCATTAGTCAAACGAGTTTTAATATTATTTGTTATTGTTGTTGTTGTACTCGGGTATAATAACAGTAATAGTAAAATAAAACAGTAATACTATAATAATTGTAATTAATGGTGTAATGATGAAAAGACGTAACTTATTAATTACACTCAGCTTATCGAAATAAACATAATATGATCTTACAGTCATTTATACTTACAAGATTCATGGCTGGAGAAGTGGCTTGGGTGTTGATGTTTACAGACACAAGATCCTCCTTTGTGTGTCTATGTGTGTGTGTGTTCCTCTGTCCTGACTCCCTTTTATATTTATACCCCAAACACGACCTCTACCTGGACGACCCTCTACCCATACCTTAATTAACCCTAACACCACGCCCCCCTTCTCCTATTCCCCTTTCTCCTCCTCCTCCTCCTCCTCCTCCTCCTCCTCCTCCTCCTCCTCCTCCTCCTCCTCCTTCCATGCCCATCCAAACACACCCTACCCTACTCCATCATAGCTTCGTCGACCCTGTACTGTACTCCATTCTCCCACCGTCACTCGTTCCTCTTCCTCATTTGGTCTTTATTTCCTTTTCCTACACGCGACACAGTCAGTCCCCTCCTTCCCTCTGTCAGTCACTACCTCTACCCCTAGTCTCTATCCTCTCTCTACCTCTAGTCCCTATCCTCTCTCTACCTCTAGTCCCTATCCTCTACCCCAAGTCCCTATCCTCTACCCCTAGTCCCTATCCTCTACCCCTAGTCCCTATCCTTGTCTCCATTATCACGCCCCTCTCTCTACTCTCGTTTCTCTTCCTCCTCACTTCTAGCCCTTAGCTGCCTAGTCGCTCACCCTTACACCCCACGGCCAACACCATCACCACCATCACCCTTTTACCAGTTACACACAAAGCTCATCCTTGTATTCTAACCTTGCTTCACCTTCCCTATACGTATTCCATGCCACACCTACACTCAACGCATGCCTCGACTCTCTCTACTGCCTGTTTGACTCTTACGACCCATTCTAGTTGTCCCATACTACCCATCTCTGTTTTTAATGTCTCCCCATCTCCTCTCTTGTCCCCTGTCTATCACCCATGCATGTCTGTCGGTAATGCCCCTGTCTCCCCTCTCTCTGTCCTATCAGTCTGCTGTTATGCGTCCCTGTCCCTAAACCCGCCCCCTCCCCCTTTCTCTGTCTCCCACCCCACCCTTCTCTCTGTCTCCCACCCTACCTTTCTCTCTGTCTCCCCCACCCCACCCTCCTCCCTCAATTCTATCACCCATCTCTGTCTCCCTATTATCCAACTGTCTCCCTATCATCCATCACTGTCCCCAACAACAACAACAACAACAACAACAACAACAACAACAACAACAACAACAACAACAACAACAACAGCAGGTTCCCCCTCCAACCTTGTGACCTTCTGTTCCTCCTTCTCACGCCTCTCTGACTTCCGTATATATATATATATCAGACCACAGCCCTTCCCTCCACCAACTCATAATATGGATTTGGTTATTCTTTGACACTCTTCAGCATTTATCTTCTCCTTCCTTCTTTGACACTCTCCTTCCTTTTATCCTTTCTTTCATTCCTTGATTCTCTCCTTCCTTTATCCTCTTTTCCCTTTCTTTTATCCTCTCTTTCCTTCCTTGATTCTCTCCTCCCTTAATCCTCTTTTCCCTTCCTATTATCCTCTCTTTCCTTCCTTGACTCTCTCCTTCCTTTCAATCCTCTCTTTTCCTTGACTCTCTCTTTCCTTTATCCTCTTTTCCCTTCCTTTTATCCTCTTTTTCCTTCCTTCCTTAACACTCTCCTTCCTTTACCCTTCCTCAGTCCAACACTCACATGCCCTCATTCACGTATTTCTTCCCTCCCTCCCTGCCTGCTAAATTCCTCCTCCCATTTTATTCTGACCCATTTCTTCTTCACCTTCCTCTCCTCTTCTTCTCATCCCTCTCCTCTTCTTCATCTCCCTCTCCTCTTCTTCACCTCCCTCTCCTCTTCTTCACCTCCCTCTCCTCTCCTTCTAATCTCCTTCTCATTCCCCTCCACCTTCCTTCCTCTCTCTCTCATCTCCTTCTCAATCCCTTTCACTTTCCTTTCTCTCCTTCTAATCTCCTTCTCATTCCCCTCCAACTTCCTTCCTCTCTCTCTCTCTCATCTTCCTTACTTTCCCTTCACCTTCATCCCTACCCCTCAATTCTTCTCTCTTTCTTCCATCTCCATCTTCATTCGTGTCTTTCCTCTCTCCACTAACTTCCTTGGTTTTTCATCCACTCCCTTTTGTTCCACCGAATTCTCCATTTTTCTCTCATTTCTTCCCAATTCTGTCTCTCTATCTCTCTCCTGCTTCATTTTCTCTTCCACTGACTTCTCCATTTTTCTCTCCTTCCTCCCCACACTTCTCTCCTTCCTCACCACACTTCTCTCCTTCCTCACCACAGTTTTCTCTTTCCTTCCTACACTTTTCTCCTTCCTCCCCACACTTTTTTCCTTCCTTGCCACACATTTCTCCTTCCTTCTCACACTTCTCTTCTTCCTTCTCACAGTTTATATTCCATTTATCTTCCTCTCTCTATCTCTCGTCTACCTTCCAACCAGCCAGCCATTTTCAACTCTGACCTTCACTATGAAATTATATTTGTGTGTGTGTGTTTTAATATTTTATTTGTGTAATTATTTTTCCTTTTTTTATTTGTGTGTGTGTGTTTATGTGTGTAACCTACCAAGGAGATAGTGCCAATTAGTCAGTCAGTCAGTCAGTCAGTCAGTGAGTGAGTCCAATTAGTTTATCGACCAAGGGTGAATGTTGGTAGTGAGAGAAGTAGACCTTGGGATCCGATAAAGGAACCCTGGTGATGTAGTCAGAAAATTGGAGGAGAGTGAGTCCTTCAAATATTACCACGAAACACTACTTGTATTGAGGAAGGAATGGAAGGAAGGAAGGAAGGAGAGAGAGAGAAGGAAGGAAGGAAGGAGAGTAGGAGAGAGAGAGAAGGATGGAAGGAAGGTAGGTAGGAGAGAGAGAGAAGGAAGGAAGGAAGGAAGGAAGGTAGGAGAGAGAAGGATGGAAGGAAGGAAGGAGAGTAGGAGAGAGAGAGAAGGAAGGAAGGAAGGAAGGTAGGAGAGAGAGAGAAGGACTGAATGAAGCAGGGACAAGAGGAGGAGGAAAGGCGTGAAAGAAAGGAAAAAATGAAAGAAGAAAGGAGTGAAGAATGAAAGTAGGAAATTAATAATATATGAATGATTGAATGAATGAAGAAAAGAATGACGGAAAGAATGAAGGATGAACGAAGGATTAAAATATGAAGAAAGGAGGAAAAGATTAACAAAAATAGGAGTCAACAACAAAAAAAAAAAAAATAATAAAAAAAATAAAATACAGGGGAGATAAATTAACCAGAAAGTAGTTGAATGAGAAATCGGGTTTTTTATATTTTTTATTATGATTTTTACATATTTTTTTTCACAGCTTAATTAAGAACCTACACACACACACACACACACACACACACCTCCCTTCACTTCATTAATTATCTATCACCTGGGTACAACGTAAAAAAAAAAAAAAAAGTAGAAAAAAGGGGGGAGGGGTGAATCAGATTTTGTATAATTTCTGCATTACTCCACACCGCGTCACGAAACAGGAAATTATTATGGAGTGAGGATGTTGATGTTGCCTGGGAGCGTTTGGAGGAATTGGAGGAAACAAATCACTCACTTTCCTCCAATAATTCCCTCACATTACCTAGGTGATGGGGTAGCAAATTAGACGGTAATTACTATATCTATTTATGCAGCAATTTATGTATTTATTTATGTATTTATTTATTTATTTATATATTTATTTAGTTACTTACTTTTGTATTAATTTATCTATTTATTTATTTATTTAGTTAGTTAGTTAGTTTTGTATTTTATTTAGTTTGTTTTAATTTTTTTTTTTTTTTTTTTTTAAGTCGAAGTGAAGGTAGACTGTCATATACATTTATCTCCTGCGTCTATTTTTTTTTCTTGAAGGTGTCTCTTGTCTACCATTTTTTTAAGGTTTAACTCTTGTCTACCATTTTTTTATTTTTTAGGTTAATCTCTTGTCTGCCATTTTTTTAGGTTAATCTCTTGTCTACCATTTTTTTATTTTTTAGGTTAATCTCTTGTCTACCATTTTTTTATTTTTTAGGTTAATCTCTTGTCTACCATTTTTTTTTTTTTTAGGTTTCTCTGTTGTCTGCCATTTTTTTTAGGTGTCTCTGTTGTCTACCATTTTTTTAGGTTAATCTCTTGTCTACCATTTCTTGTGGTGATGGTAGTAGACTGGGCGGTAGTGGTAGACGGGACGGTAGTAATGTCCATGTCCGTATCCGTGGTGTCTGTGGTGGTGTCCGTGGTGTCCCTTCTTCTTGGGGTGGTACTTGAAGAAGGGGTCGGGGTTGGCTTCAGGAGACCCGCTGACGGAGGCGAAGAGTGCCGTCAGTGCCATCAGGAGGGCCAGGACCAACTGTGTCTTGAGTGCGAATAAAAAAAAAAAAAAGTTAATAAAGTAAATGAGTAAATAATAATAATATGCAAAAAGAATGGGGTAAATAAAGAAAGTAAATAAAAATATGCAAAAATAATACATAGAAAAAGAAATTGAGTTAATAAAGTAAATGAGTAAATAATAATAATATGCAAAAAGAATGGAGTAAATAAAGAAAGTAAATAAAAAATATGCAAAAAGAATACATAGAAAAAGAAAGGAATCATAATCTCCAAATTTACTTTAAAGAAAGAAACACCAACCAATGCAATAGATTAAATGGAAAAGTTTTGTGTTGGTAAATTCTGAAATAGCAACTGAATCCTCCAAACTATTCCAAGCAACAGAAAACCCTTATTTTTTGTTCATCTGGTCCTGTTTCCTGCATGGCAAAAGTGAGTTACCCCCTTACTTAATGGAGATATTTTACTGTGTTCATTTATCATCAAGAAGGAAAGTTTGGACACGACAAAGCCACATTAAAAGAAGGAAAGAGTCGTAAACAAGAACATGGGTTGGTAGGGTTGACGATGGTTTGGTGCCTGGTATACGATGACTTCCTGGACACACTACACAGTCATCGTACCGGTACTAAACTATAGTCAATACCATGGATAGAAAAGTAGATAGATGGAAAGATATTGTATGTAGACAGATAGATTAAAAATTGAATGGCAGATAGATAGATATCGTAGAAAAAAAACGTACAAACAAAGATACATGCATACATACATACGTACTATACATACATACGTACTATACATACATACATACATACATGCATACATACATACATAATTATATACATACGTACATATATACATAGTACATACTGGGTCCAGAGAATACTATGCAACGTGCTGTACATATATGCACACACACTATACATATATACACTCAATACATACATACATACACAAAGGTGAAAGAGAAAATTACAAATCATTACGAGAAGACAGTAATAATGCTAATAATGCCACTACTAACACCATTACTACTAATAATGTATAATATAAATAGAAAGATGACAATTGTAGGGATATAGTGATATAATGAAACCTCCTCCCACCGCACATGTCATTAGCAGGGCGAGTGAAAAAGTGGATGTAGGGGAGAGGGAAGGAAGGTGTGGACGGGAGACGTGGATAAACAGTGAAGCAATATTAACTGGTAATAACAAGGGGGAGTAGAGAGAGAGATAAAAATGAGTGAGTGAGTGAGAGAAAGAGGAGGGGGTGGATAGGAATGGATGGAAGGATGAAGGGATAGAGAGACGAGGATTGGAGACACAGATAAAGAGGGAAAAGGAAACAGGATGATGATGATGGGGAGACGAGAGAAAGACATAAAAGAGATGGAAAGATAAAGGAAGATTGAGAGAGGAATACGAAAAGGAAAAAGGGGAAGGAGAGGGAAAATAGATGGAAGGGAAGGATGGAAAGAAGAAAGGAGAAAGGAAGGAGAAGAAAACGAGAAGAGAAAAATAAATAAACGACTGAAAGATAGAAATACATAATGCATCTATATAAAGATTTTTTTTTTTTTTTTTTTTTTTTTTGGTTCATTGGAAGTGCCTTGATTCCTCCATAGTAAACTAGGAAACAGGAACAGATGAACACAAATAATGGTGTGGCCTGTTGCATGGAATAGTTTGGAGGATTCAGTTGCTCCAGATTTACCAACACAACATTTCCCCCCTTAAAGATATGACCATAAAAGATATAAAAATGAAACACTGGATGAGATAAGTTCACCCAAGTTTACACACCCATTTTATTTTAATTAATGAGGGTAAGAAGAAGCCGATGTATTAGTGGCAAACAGATTCCTACAAACTTTACCACAAAACAAACCGAACACCCAAAACTAAAATAAGGACTCTGCTTCTCGCCACATCTTAAAGGAATCATTAACCTCATTTTCGCTATTAATATCTTACTAAGTTCCTTTAATAAATAAATGGTAGTGTACAGTGAGGTGTGAAATATATATTTAATGATACGTGTTTAAATGGTTATTAAACTTAGGTTGTTGTACTGGGGTTATTAAAATGTGGTTATTAACTTGACTGGAGAATCATAACTTCAGTCCTCATATCCTCAACTGAATGTTATTAAAATTGGGCTATTAAATTATTAGAAAGATCACCATTTCAATACTCAAATTTTCAAGAGGTTATTAAATTGAGGTTATTAAATTGTGATAATGACCAGACCACCACTTCAATACTCACAAAATTCATGTTGGGAGAAGATAGAGGAGGAGTTGATGTTGTTGTTGTTGTTGTTGTTTGGTGAGGATTGGTGGTGGTGTTGTTGGTGCTTCTGGTGCTGCTGTTGTGATGGAATGTGTGGATGAGTGTGAGGTCTTCTGTATTATATATATAGGCTGGGCCAATCACTTTTCCTTCAGGGTCACTCCTACTCCATCTCAGTTTCCCTCTCTCTCTCTCTCTCTCTCTCTCTCTCTCTCTCTCTCTCTCTCTCTCTCACTTCAATATTCAGTTTCTCTCCCTCTCTCTCTTTCTCACTCCCTTCTCTCTCCTCTATCCCTCCTCTCTCCCTTCTCTCTCTCTCTCTCTCTCTCTCTCTCTCTCTCTCTCTCTCTCTCTCTCTCTCTCTCTCTCTCTCTCTCTCTCTCTCTCTCTCTCTCTCTCTCTCCTTTCACCTCCCAATAGTCAACCTCTCTCCCTTCTCCCCCCTCCTTCCACTCTTTCCCTACCCTCCTGGCCTTCCCTTCACTTTCCTTCTTACCTTTCTTCAACATTCCTTCGTCATTTCCTTCCTTTACATATCCTTCTTCCTTCTCCTTGATCCTTCTCCTCCTTTCTTTTTATCTTCTCCCTGTTTCTTTTCCTCCACATCCTTCATCCACTTCTCCTCCTCCTCCTCCTCTCCTTCTTCGTATTCCTACTCCATAATAATCTCCTCTTCCTCCTTCACCTTCTCCTCCATTTATCCTCCTCCTCCTCCTCCTCCACCTCCACCTCTCCTACTTTGTATTCTTCCTCCATCTTCTACTCCTCGATATCTTCTCCTCCACCACCTCCTTTACCTCCTCCTCCACCACCTCCTCCTCCTCCACCACCTCCTCTTCACCACTTCCCCTGACACATCCCATTCATATTTCACTTCCTTATTTCTTGGTATATTATTCTCTCTTTCTCTTCTGAGTTATTGTTTCTATTAACGTCACCATTCCCATCTCTTCTTTCGACATTTTCTCCTCCTCCTTTTCCTCTTCTATTTTTTTTTCTTTTCCATTTCCTTCTCCTCTTCTTCCTCCTCCTCCTCTTCTAATTCCCTTTTTTCTCCATTTCCAATCTTTCTCATTCTTCAGTTCCCCTCCTTCACTATCTCCTTCTCCTCTTCCTATTCCCCTTCTTCTCCAAATCCTCCTCCTTCTCCACTTCCACCTCCTCCATTTCCTCCTCCTCCTCCTCCTGCTCCTCCTCCTCCTCCATTTCCTCCTCCTCCTCCTCCTCCTCCTCCCCTCCTTCTCTATCTCCTCCTCCTCCTTCTCCTCTTAATCATCACCTTCTCTTCTCTGACTGGCTTCTTCTTCCTTCTTCCATTGTTTATTTATTTATTTTGATTTTCCTTCCACATCTTCTCTCTTATTTATTTATTTTGATTTTCCTTCCACATCTCCTCTCTTATTTATCAATTTATTTTGATTTTCCTTCCACATCTGTTCTTATTTATTTTGATTTTCCTTCCACATATCCTCTCTTATTTTTTTTTCCTTCTACATCTTATCTCTTATTTGTTATTGTTTTCCTTCCACATATTCTCTCTTATTTATTCATTTATTTTGATTTTCCTTCCGCATCTTCTCTCTTATTTATTTATTTTTATTTTCTTTCCACATTTCCTCTCTTCTTTCTTATTTGTTATTGTTTTCGTTCACCCTGGGGGACTGATAAGCCTACTACACTACTGTATCTCCCTTTCCCTTCCATACATAATAATGAGCAACAATTGAGATTTTTTTTTTTTGGCCCCCATTGTATTGTATTTTCAGCCTCTGCCTCCATTCCAATCGTTCGCTGCTTTCCATTTCGCTTCTCCACTATAAATTCCACTCCATTCCACCGCTCCACCTAATCCCCCTAGTTCCATTCCACCGTTCCACCTAATCCCCTCCATTCCTTCCTCCAATTATTATTTCCTTCCATCCCTCTTTCCTCACTCATCCATCCACCCATCCATCCATTTCTCTCCATCCCTCCAGGCATCCCTCCACCTTGTCCAACCTCATATCTGTTTCCTCCACCTTTACACCCCTTCTCCTTCCCCTTCCCTTTCCTCCTCCACCTTTCTCTCTCTCCCCCATTCCCTGTGAGACCCCCGTGGTAAAGAGAAGGCAGAATGACTGTGGATTATATAGTTGCCTCTTCACCTTGGGGAGTGTGGAGTGGTCATAATGTCTGGGTGATTTGGTTTGACACTTTGGGAGGGAAAGAAGGGAGAAAGGGAAAAATTAATTACAGGGAATACAAAAGGAGTACAAAGGAATGCAAAAACAATACAAAGGAGTGCAAAGAAATGTAAAAAGAATACAAAAGGAATGCATAGGAATAAAATGGAGTACTAAGGAATACATAGGATTGAAAAGGAATGCCAAGAAATACAAAGGAATACAAAAAATGTACAAAGAAATACAAAGTGTGATGTTTGATCCTTTTCGCGACATATAGAGGAAGGAAAAATACAAAGAATACAAAGAAGGAACAGGAGGAAGGGAGAGAAAAGAGAATGATACGTGAAGAGGAGGAGGAAGAGGAAGAGAATAAATGAAGAGAGAAGGAGAAGAAGAGGAGGAGGATGAGTAGGAAGAGAAAGAGGAATTTAAATACAAAGGAATACACACATTACGTTTTATCATATCATAATAACAATGATTTATTAATTATGTACAGTTACAAATACAAATACACATGAGGAAATAATAATAAAAATAATAATAATAAAAATAATAATAAAATAAATATAATAATAATAATAGTAATAATAATAATAATAATAATAATAATAATAATAATAATAATAATAATAATAATAATAATAATAATAATAATAATAATAATAATAATAATAATAATAATAATAATAATACTAATAATAATAATAATAATAATAATAATAATAATAATAATAATAATAATAATAATAATAATAATAATAATAATTTGAGTGAGTTAGGAAGATAATGAGTGGTGGATGAATGATGAGTGGGTGTGGTCTGGGACATAATGAATGGGTGTAATAATGAGTGGGTGTGATAATGAGTGAGTGGGTGTGATGATGAGTGAGTGGGTGTAGTTTGGGACATAATGAATGGGTGTGATAATGAGTGGGTGTGATGATGAGTGAGTGGGTGTAGTTTGGGACATAATGAGTAGGTGTGATAATGAGTGGGTGTGATGATGAGTGGGGTGAATGATGAGTGTGTGTGGTCTGGGACATAATGAGTGGTTAATGATGAGTGATGAGTGAGTGGGGTGAAACATGTGTGGGTGTGAATCATGAGTGGGTGTGGTCGGGTCCATAAGGGGGCCATAAAAGTGGACGTTGGCATAGGAATGGGGAAGGGGAAGGAATAAAGGAACAAAGCAGAAGAGGAAATGGACATGGGTAGTGAGTGTATTGTTTGTGTGTATGTGTGTGTGTGTGTGTGTATATTATGTATGTATTGTGTGTGTGTATTATGTGTATGTATTTATTGTGTGTGTGTGTGTATGTATTGTGTGTGTGTATTGTGTGTGTGAGTGTATGTATTGTGTAAGTGTATTGTGTAAGTGTATTGTATAAGTGTGTGTGTAAGTGTGTTGTGTAAGTGTGTGTGTATTGTGTCTATGTGTGTGTGTGTATGTGTGTAAAATAAATAGGGATTCTGGAGGAGGAATGAGGAAGGGACCGAGGAACAAAGAAGCATCGGATGTGGACATGGCTGGTGAGCGTATTATTATGTGTGTGTGTGTGTGTGTGTGTGTGTATCTATCTTTGTGTGTCTCTGTCTGTATGTATGTGTGTGTATCCGCTTGTCTGTCTATCTATCTTTATGGGTGTCTGTCTTTATCTATGAGTGTCTGTCTGTCTATCTTTTGCATCTGTTTCTCAGTCTGTGTGTGTACGTGAATATAAATCCTCTTTAAACTCCCCAGTGACAATACACAGTGAGCTAAAGTATAATATTACCAACCACTTTGTATTGATAACATCATAATATATTAACACAACAATATATACCCGTTAAACAAAAGACTATTACTAAGTCTTCTAACCTTGACATAAATCTCACTATCAGTATCAAACAGGCTTTCACAAATAACAGTCTGTTTCGTACACGTGACTAGTGGCGACACACACACACACACACACACATACACACAGGCAGACACAGACATACACACACACAGACAGACAGACACACACACACACACACACACACACACACACACACACACCCATCACACTTCTATTGCCAGACACACAACCTCTTCCAATCATTTATTGTTTTTTTTTTATACAAATAGATAAATTTGACCTTCATTCAACTGAGGTATTCTTATGATGTGATAATATGCCTATAGGTTATTTAATTCCCCTTACTCTATCTATATAATATATGTTTTGAAGTCATTAGTTAAGTGGTAATTGTAGTATGATTTTTGCTCTTGATAATATTATTGAAGGGGCCCTGTAATGTAGTCAGAAAATTGGAGGTTAATGAGGCCTTCAAATATTGTCACGAAACACACACACCTATATGAAAGGTACGTGTTTTGTGATATAGTCAAGAGGAATCAGAAGCCTCCAATACTCGTACACGATTTAATAATTAGTTTTTATTTTTTAATAATAATATACATATATATTTTTTAATATATATATATATATATATATATATTTTTTTATCATTACTTTTTTGTAATAATTAATTATTTTTTTTATTTTTTTATTTTTTTCCCGCCGCCACCGCCGCCACCGCCGCCCCGCCACCCCGCCGCCACCCCGCCGCCCCGCCACCGCTGCCGCCGCCGCCACAGTCGTTTTTTTAATAATTAGTTTTTTTTTATTTTTATTTTTAATTAATATATATATATATATATATATATACATATATTTTTTTTTGTAATAATTAACTTTTCTATTTTTTTATTATTATTATTTTTTTTTTATAAAAAAAATTTCGTCACCGTCACCGCCACCGCCGCCGCCGTCGCCGCCCCGCCGCCGCCGTCCCGCCGCCGCCACCCCGCCGCCGCCGCCTCGTCGCTGCCGCCGCTCCGCCGCCGCCGCCCATATATCAGGTGACCCAAGGCCAAGAGAGGTGACCTGTCCTCGGCCGATCACAGGCCACCGCGCGGGGTGAGGTCTAAAACGGAGTTGTCCAAACTCTGCTATTCCACGGCTCTGAGTACCACGATTTCCCACTCTGGTTTCATACTCTGGTTGTGTGTGTGTGTGTGTGTATAGACCAATGATTATATAAGTAGTGTGTTACCATCTATAACACACACACACATACTCTGGTTGTGTGTGTGTGTGTGTATAGACCAATGATTATATAAGTGGTGTGTTACCATCTATAACACACACACACATACTCTGGTTGTGTGTGTGTGTGTGTGTAGACCAATGATTATATAAGTGGTGTGTTACCATCTATAACACACACATACACAAACACACACCTAGAGGCTGTGTGTGTGTGTGTACAACTGTTTATAATGTTTACTCTTGTCATTTGGAAGAGGGCAATGATATCTCAGCCGGCGTTCCTTAACCTCAGCTATGTGTATATATATAAAAAAAAATCCATAAGACAAAAAAAATGAAAAGAGGGAGAAAAATAAAAATAAATCTTCCATTATGTTGAGTTGCCGCATAGTAATAAAATATCTACTTTTGGGAGATGCTGTAGATAAAAATAAGGAGAAAAAAAAATCTTATGCTTTCATAACCGTACATTTCCTCCCAGATTTTTTATCAAACGTATTGCTTTCGTGACGTAAAATTGTTTCGTGGCGTCAGTGTGTGTATTTCGTGACAACAGCGTTTGTTTCGTGACATCGGTGTGTGTATTTCGTGGCGTCAGTATATTTCGTGGCTTTAGCGTGTGTTTCGTGGCTTTAACGTGTGTTTCGTGACTTCAGCGTGTGTTTCGTGGTTAGGTAAGGTTAAATTGACGGACAGATTATATAAACCACAACTAATATGTTTCCAGGTTTGTCCTTCCTCTTGTCTAGGGGGAGTTACTCATAGTTACTCATCTTTTCCCTTTCCTTTATAGGATGCTTTGATAAATACGAGGCCTTACTAGTTTCCTTACTAGACCTTCATCCCATTCACCCTCCCTGCCCCTCACCCTTCCTGTTCTTCCCTCCCACTTTTCCCTCCCTCTTCACCCTTCCTGCTCTTCCCCCCCCCTTCACCCTTCCTGCTCTTCCCTCCCCCTCCCCCTCACCCTCCCTGATCTTCCCTCCCCTTCATATCCCCCTTATCCCCCTTTCACCCTACCCTCATTTCCTTCACTTCCATTTCCTCCCTGATTCATCCCCCTTCTCCCTTCTCACTCACCCCCATCTCTCCCATTTCCCCTCCTCCACCACCCCTCCCATTCCTTCTCGGCCCCTCCCTGCCCTTACATGACACATACATACACATACCAACCCACCATACATACATACATACATACATTCCAAGGTCACTACCATTACCACAGATAGGATTACCGTGGCCTCAGGCAGTCAGGGAAGGAGGGAGGGAGGGAGGGAAGATGAGGGAAAATAGGGCAGGAATGAGGAAGGAAAATAGGGCAGGAAAGAGGGAAAATAGGGTAAGAATGAGGAAGGAAAATAGTATAATAATGAGGAAAGAAAATAGGGCAGGAATAAGGAAGGAAAATAGGGCAGGAGGGAAAAAGGCGTATATGGCAGTAATGAGGAAAGTAGTAAGTCCAGGAAATGAGAGGAAAACTAGGTCAAGAAGTTGGAAAATATTCAAGGAGAGTGAAGGGAGGAGAAAGTATATAGCAGAGAATATGTAGGAAAAAGGGAAGGAGGAGTAGGAGGAGGAGAAGGAGGAGAAAGAAATGAAAGAGGGAATAATGGGAACGATAATATGAAGGAAAGAGGGAATGAGGAGGAGGAGAAATAAATAAAAGAGGGAATACTGATAACTGTAATCTGTGTAGTTGTGTAAATGAAAAGAGGGTATCATGGAAATGGTAGTAATTTTCTTGTTTAATGAAAGAGAATAATGGAAACGATAATATTTTGTAGTTTTGTAAAAAAAATATAAAAAAAATTGATGAATTAGTCCTTCCTATTTTAATTTACGATTCGATAACATTATTTTCGTTTGCCCAATAAAATAAATCGTCTAACGTTAGTACATAATGCAGTTAATGAGGTAATCCGTAATTTAGGAATTTATTATACGAAAGAAAAAGCAAAGTTGTTTAGATGAATATGAAGTGTTTTCTTCTAACAAGAAAAATCGTTAAGTGTTAGTTGGAGAAAATCGTAAGGATAGTCAGCAGAAATTATTTTTTTGTACTAAATAAAATAGGAAGTTATAAAAGACATCAATAGTTTATATAAGACATTCCTGGGTTACTGTGTGTGACTAGAATAGGTGTGTGTGTGTGTGTGTGTGTGTGTGTGACTTGAATGGGTGTGTGCGTGTGTGTGTGTGTGACTTGAATGGGTGTCTGTGTGTGTGTGACTAGAATGGGTATGTGTGTGTGTGTGACTAGAATGGGTATGTGCGTGTGTGTGACTAGAATGGGTATGTGTGTGTGTATGTGTGTGTGTGACTAGAATGGGTATGTGTGTGTGTGTGTGTGTGTGTGTGTGAGTGAGTGTGTGAGGCTGTACAGGTGATGGGGAAGTATTGGGAAAGCCCAGGTCGAAAGAAAGGCAAATAGGAGAGAGTGACTGAGTTTGAGGGAGGAAGGGAATGACGAAGGTTTGTTTACAGAATGAGAAAGGGAGAGGAGAGGAGAGGAAGGGAAAGGGAGAGCTGGGATAGGGAGGGAGAGGGGGGAGGATGTGGAGAGAGAGAGATGAGGAGGGAAGAAAAAAATGTAGGATGGATGAAGAGGGATGGAGGAAAAAAGGATGACGAGATGGAGAGAAGATGAGAAGGGAAGAAAGAATTGTAGGATGGAAGAGGAGAGATAGAGGAATATAGGATGGATAGGAGAAAGGGAGAGAGAGAGAGGGGGGGGGGGGGAGGTGAGGAGGAAATGCATTGTAGGATATAAAAGGAGGGATGGAGGGAATGGGGAGGGGGGAAGAAGAGGTGAGGGAGGGGGTAAGGGAGACAGGGAGGGTGGGGAATAGGATAAGGGATACAGGGAGGATGGGGAGAAGAGGTAAGGGAGACAGGGAGGGTGGGGAATAGGGTAAGGGAGACATGGAGGAGGGAGAAGAGGTGAGGGGGATAGGGTAAGGGAGACAGAGAGGAGGGAGGACAGGTGAGAGAGGGGGATAGGGTAAGGGAGACAGAGAGGAGGGAGGACAGGTGAGGGAGGGGGATAAGGGAGACAGGGAGGGTAGTAGTGGTGGTCCAGTATATATATATGTGTGAGGTGTAGGTCTGGACAACATACACACAGCCACTGTCTCTGTGTCTACTGTACTGTCATCAACTCTCAACATGAACTTTGTGAGTATAGGAGAGGTCTAAACTACTCCCAACACAGACTCACAGACACACACGTAGTACAGAAAGACATATACACACACAGACACACACACAGGTACACACAGACACAGACACACACAGCTACACACAGACACAAACACACACATACACTGATATACACACACATATATACACACACAGATTTATACACACACACACGTAGACATAGACAGACGCAGACACACTGATACACACACACTTACACACAGACAGACACCCACACCCACATATAAATGTATACGCACATATAACTTAGGTGGAAATAACTACATAACAAAATATAATATAAGTGTAAATAAGACTATCCATTTCACAATTAATATATGTTTTTGGTATATATAAAAATAGCCTATATTTAGCCTTACGGGTTTCTGCTATAATTACTGTAAGAATTTGCAAGCCACAATTAATATTATGTTCTATTAAGGTTATGTTCTATTAACGTTATGTTCTATTAACGTTATGTTCTATTAACGTTATGTTCCATTAACGTTATGTTCTATTAACGTTATGTTCTATTAACGTTATGTTCTATTAACGTTATGTTCCATTAA
This sequence comes from Petrolisthes manimaculis, assembly GCA_034508575.1. NCBI lineage: Eukaryota > Metazoa > Arthropoda > Malacostraca > Decapoda > Porcellanidae > Petrolisthes > Petrolisthes manimaculis. The sequence goes on from JAWZYT010002713.1 coordinate 53,946, forward strand.
CGTTATGTTCTATTAACGTTATGTTCTATTAACGTTATGTTCCATTAACGTTATGTTCTATTAACGTTATGTTCTATTAACGTTATGTTCTATTAACGTTATGTTCTATTAACGTTATGTTCTATTAACGTTATGTTCTATTAACGTTATGTTCATTAACGTTATGTTCTATTAACGTTATGTTCTATTAACGTTATGTTCTATTAACGTTATGTTCTATTAACGTTATGTTCTATTAACGTTATGTTCTATTAACGTTATGTTCTATTAACGTTATGTTCTATTAACGTTATGTTCTATTAACGTTATGTTCATTAACGTTATGTTCTATTAACGTTATGTTCTATTAACGTTATGTTCTATTAACGTTATGTTCTATTAACGTTATGTTCTATTAACGTTATGTTCTGTTAACGTTATGTTCTATTAACGTTATGTTCTATTAACGTTATGTTCTATTAACGTTATGTTCTATTAACGTTATGTTCTATTAACGTTATGTTCTATTAACGTTATGTTCTATTAACGTTATGTTCTATTAACGTTATGTTCTATCAACGTTATGTTCTATTAACGTTATGTTCTATTAACGTTATGTTCCATTAACGTTATGTTCTATTAACGTTATGTTCTATTAACGTTATGTTCTATTAACGTTATGTTCTATTAACGTTATGTTCTATTAACGTTATGTTCCATTAACGTTATGTTCTATTAACGTTATGTTCTATTAACGTTATGTTCTATTAAAGTTATGTTCTATTAACGTTTTGTTCTATTAACGTTTTGTTCTATTAACGTTTTGTTCTACTCAGACTCAGTTGTTCGTCACACTCCTGGTGGCTCTGTCGGCCATCTTTGCCTCAGTCAATGGGGCCCCTGAAGCCAACCCCGACCCCGACCCCTTCTTCCTCTTCAAGAAACTCTACAAGAAAGGACACCACCACAGCCACCACCACTACCGTCCCGTCCACCGTCCCATCTACCGCCCAGTCTACTACCATCATAAGAAGGGGTAGATGTAGTGTAGGAGATAGAGAGACAAAGTGGGAAGGAGAGGAAACATGGAGAGGAGAGCGGTGATCAAATTGAGGAAGTGAAAGGTTGATGAAAATGAGGTGAAATGAAATATATCCCAAGAAGAAATATTGCATTGAAACATTCATGCAAAGATTTAATTAAAATCAAGTAGCAGTCACTCTCGTAAAGGTGGTCCGCACACACACACACACACACACACACACACACACACAGATTCATGCATACAGAAACACCCTCACACGCACACACGATCACATATACACACAAACACACACAAACACACAAGCATCATACAGTAAGCCAGAAACATACAAAACAAATATTTGAGATAAAATAAACCCTTAGCGTCAGTGGCTTCCCATAACGTGATAAAAAAAAATATATATAAAAAATAAACTCATGTTGGCTGTGTACCAAAAGAAGAAATTTATCAAGTGACACCCAAAGACAACAATTGCATCACTCAGGACTGTGGCACCTGAATGATCCTCCCGACCCAGACACAACCTCAAGGCCACACACGTTCAACCACAGACAGAGTAAACATAAAGCCTCAGAGAAGACTATGATAATGAAACAGGAGATGCCACTGACGTCACTTGTTAGTTCACCGACCCTGAGGAAATGGAGAAGAATGACTTAAGTAAATAAACGACAATTAAGGAATACGGATGTGCTCAGTCAGTGAAGAAAGTTAAGTTACGTCCATCCACCTATGCTTGACAAGAGTAATAATTCTGCAACTTAAATTTTGAAGATGCAGAAAATAATATATAAGTAGCATTCTTCATGACAACAAACCATTGAAGGGCTACCGATTCCTCCAAACAGATCTCCCTCTCGTGTGCTGAGATAGTGTATACAGTTTAAGTCCGTTTCCGACCTGAACTTCCAACACTACTAATACCTCCTTCTGTGTTGTCTCTCCATCAAAACACCATGAGAACCATTCCTGACCTTAATTGGTGTACCTGCTGTACCTTAATAATTAATGCATTTTTTGTACTTTATATCAATGTAAAAATAAACCAAAGTTTCATCCATTCTGCTTGGTATTATTATATTGCAACCACCTATACTTTTAGTGAAGGGAAAATATCCCTCCAGGGCAATGTTTAAAATTTCATACATCAAAAGTGATGATAAAATCTCGTAAAAATATTTAGGGAAAGTCTGGTTAAGCAAATCATTCAGGAATAGCATTGTTGTCGAAAGCCTTATAGTAAAGAATAAAGTTACTATATATCGGTTGTGTAGTGCATTCATATAAACATAATATACATTTACAGGGACACTGAAAAAGGTTGCATATATATATTTGTTGAATATGTACACCCATAGCAAGCAAGTATTCATTACCTTTGTGGCGTTACGGCTTAGGATGAAGGATAATTCTTTTGGGTCGAATGTACACTTGCCATCCAAAATATGTATCCAGGCTTGTTTCAAATAGCCTGATTGAGTATTATGAGAGCTCAAGCAAATATGAAACAGGATAGGTGTATATTTTTTTTTTTTTTTTTTTTTTATATGATCCGACACTGGACATAGGCTTAATTAGTTCAATAGCATGTCAAATGATTCGAAACTTCAACAAAACCTGGATACAAAATTTTGGATTGCGAGTGTACAATATGACCTTGGACGTCGCTGTTTGTAGTTGTCATTTGTCTGATAAAGAGTAAATAATAAACCAACACTCGTGCGTCCTCCACTAAGGGAACTCCCCCTCAAATATTTTACAGCACCAATTTACGCTCGGGTGTGAATCAGAATCAAGTGTGAGAATATTATAAGTGTAAATATATAGAGTCGTCATGACTTGAACCCACGAATATGAAACGTCAGTCATGGTGATATCATTACAGTAGTTTAAATGAAGGAGAGTAGGAAGTTTAAATGAAGGAGAGTAGGATGTTTAAATGAAGGAGGGTAGGAAGTTTAAATGAAGGAGAGTAGGATGTTTAAACGAAGGAGAGTAGGATGTTTAAATGAAGGAGAGTAGGATGTGTAAATGAGAAACATGTGTAAATGAGGAATATATGTAAATGAAAAACATGTGTAATGAGGAACGTGTGTAATGAGGAACATGTAAATTAGGAACATTTGTAAATGAGGACGTAACAGGGAAAGGAACATCAATATTTTTCTAACATTATTATTTTTCATTATCATCATCACTATCATTTTTCATTATTAGTAACTATATTAGTAGTTCTGTTTATGTCCTTGATAGGTGTTAAAATTGAGCACTAGAGACTGGCAACACTGAGGCAAAGCTGAAGTATATGACGAACTTAAAGACCCTGTGATCGTGTATGTAAACTAGAGGCTTCTGATTCCACCTGCCCATGCCACGAAACAAGCTCCTTCCATATAGGTGGTGTTTCGTGGCAATGTTTGAAGGACTCTCTAACCTCCAATTTCCTTGTTGGTGAATCGAAAGGCCCTCAATGGTATTAATAAGGGATCTGTTGTTTCTTGGCATAGGTTGGAGGAATTATAGACCTTCCAACTCACCTTCAAGAGAATCTCCCCTTTAATATTTACTGTATCTCATATTGGCCACAAAAATTCGTACACACGGATTTTGTTTTCAAGAGTTTACAACGAATAGAAAATGTAACACTAACACTACTGTACATAACTGCAATACAACGTTAATCTTAGTGTTGTTGTTGTTTTGCTAATTACTGAGTTACTTGGTAGACCCTTCATTGCAGTATACTTTCAGAATAATGACCACTCCTTTCCATAAATTAATAGCCTGAGTAATAATTCATGTGGCCCACTGTACCCTGGCTTTGTATTAATTAACATGTAATGGTAGTAGCTTCCTTATTGTTTATATTCATCTCTATTACTATCTCATTCCCTCGAGGTTTCACAGTACAGTATCTCATCCCACTTCCTTGTCCCTCCACCCTAAATGACCACCTCACCCTGGACCAAATGTTTCCTCCAAAGTATTCCAGGCAGGCAACAGGACACCATTATAGCCCTGTTTTCTGGCATACTTTGAAAGAATCAAAGCGAGCGAATGTACACATGTTTTGTACCCTTGTACTTGTGAAAATTAATACTGGTTGGTAATCTTTCTACATTGATTATTTTTTTTTAGTCTTACGATTACTCCAGACTGTGACAGGAAGCAGAAGTTTGGAGGAATCAGTAGCCTTCAGTTCACCCACAAAAATTACCTTACCTGAGCTTAGCTTACCTTAGCTTAGCTTAGCTTAGCCCTCTCAAGGGACAAAGTTCAAGGAAGATAAACAAAACAATAGAGTAAAATAATACCTCGTGGGAAAGTTAAGTGCCATAGGTGAAGGTGGCATTGTGTTGGCACTATTATTATTATTATTAAGGGAAGATTCTTTGGTTGGTGAATGAGAAGGTCTCTGATTTCTCCAGAGTATGCCACGAAACAACAAATCCCCTATTAGTACCATTGAGGGCGTCTGTTTTCCGGTACAGTTTGGAGCAATCAGTAGCCTCCTTATTCACCAACAAAATAATCTCCCCTTCAGTCGTCACAATAGAGCATTTATGTTTACAAGGAGGAAAATACACAAACACTCTTATTTTCTATGTTTTTTTTCTTCAGTAAATATAATTAGTGTTATGTTTAATGAAAGATAAATTACACTTAAATATTATTGTTCATGTATAGATATTCAAGGTTTCTCAAAAGAAATATTTAAGGAGTTAATTCACTTTTGTTACATTGGAGTGCCATGATTCCTCCAAACCAAACTATGCCAGGAAACGAGACCAGATGAACAAAAATAATGGTGTCCTAACTGTTGCTTGGAATAGTTTTGAGGAATCAGTTTGCTCCAGATTTGTCAACAATGTACAGTTCTTGCCCCTTAATGTTATAAATCAAGTCATGTTCTGTGCTGTAATCGCAAGCTCGGATTTGATTTCATAATACTTTAAATCCACACCTACGTAATCCATACCTACGCATTAATACTCCCCCCCCCCATCCACACACACACACACACACATAAACCACCTCCACACAAGTATCTCCAAAGCGCTGCAACACACACACACACACACACACACACACACACACACACACACACACACACAGTTACTGGAGTCTATCCTTGACCCCAGAGCATAATAGATGTTACAAACCATCTGTGCAAAAATTAAATCAGCCTTCCTCTTCTTTACTTTCCTCTTCTCTACTTTCCTCTTCTCTACTTTCCTCTTTTCTGCCTTCCTCTTCTTTGCCTTCCTCTTCTCTATCTTCCTCTTCTCTACCTTCCTCTTTTCTACTTTCCTCTTCTCTACCTTTTTCTTCCTTACTTTCCTCTTCTCTGCCTTCTGTAATTTTTTCTTTTACCTTATTCCTCTCCTCTTTTTACCCCTTTCCCTCCTCAATCTTATTTTCATTCTTTCCTTTCCCTCCAATTTTGTCATTTTTCCCTGTGCCCAATGCCTTCCTCTCCCTCTCCTTCAACTCTCCCTTTTTCTATCCTCCCCTTCTTTTTTCCCTCTACCCCCCCCCCCCACCCACAACCCCACCAAACCCTCCATTTTTCCTCTGTGCCCCCATACCTTTCCCTCCCCCTCCCGCTCCATACCACCCTCGGATGTGTGTGAGTGTGTGTGAGTGTGTGTGTATATATAGTGGTGTAGGGAAGGGAAACAACCCACACACACACACACAACCATACCATCCGTAAGTTCTCTGGGAAACCCTCAAGTGGAATTCCAACTCGTGACGACAGAATGAAGCTGGTAAGTGTTTTGTTTGTTTGCTTGTTTGCTTGTTTGTTTGTTAATATATAAGCTTATGTTTTGATTTCGAAGCTGTGAATGGTTTTGCAATTCTGTTAATATATAAGCTTATATTATGATATCGAAGCAGTGCCGGTTTCTAATCCTTACCATGAATGAACGAACGAACGGTTTATTAAATAATAGTAACTGGTAAGCTGAAAATTAACATATTACACTGTGTGTGGGTATGTATGTGCCTTCTAACCATGCCTCGATACAAGCTTCTTCCATAAATTATAGGTGTGTGTGTTTCGTGGCAATATTTGAAGGACTCATTTATCTCCAATTTTCTGACTACATCACAGGGGTCCCTTAATTAAATGAATACTCCCCAGTTGTTCAAAGATTGATTATTTTTGCCTTGTGTTTCCCACCAGGTGTACTTGGTCTGTGGCCTACACCTGGTCATCATGGCAACCCTTACCTCCATCACAGCACACCCTCACCCTGACCCTGACCCTGATCCTGACCCTTATCCTCTGGCCAACCCTGATCCTGACCCTTATCCTCTGGCCAACCCTTATCCTCTGGCCAACCCCGACCCCCTACCCCAGCCTGACCCCTTGGCTAATCCCGATCCTGACCCCTTCAAAAAGTTCAAGAAATTTAAGAAGCTGAAGATACTGAAGAAGCTGGGCAAGATTAAGAAACTAGCAAGTGGTGGTGGTGGTGGAAGGAGACGCAGCAGGGGTAGGAAAGGGGGACGTGGCACCAAGAAACGAGGTGGGGGCGGCTACGGCGGCATGAAACGAGGAGGTAGTGGACACGGCAGCATGAAACGAGGTGGGGGGTTCAGTGGCAGGAGAGGTGGAGGGGGCAGTGGTAGGATGGGGTACGGCAGGATGGGTTATGGAGGTGGCAGAGGGCGTGGTGGAGGAGGGCGTGGTGGCAGGGGACGTGGTGGTGGCAAGAAGGGGTAATTCCACAACGATACTGACGAGACTTTTTTTTTTTCATTTTTTCCAAGTTCAAAAATTACCAAAGATTAAATTTATTGTATTTGTTATTCGTTTGACAGAAGAAAATTTGGATTCGGAAATACGTACAAAATCTGAAGATACAAAATACAATGTATGTGCCAGAAAAATCATAAACAAAAATGATCTACTACTTGAATACAAATTATCAAAAAAGTATTTAATGTGAAGATGAAAAAACAAAGATGCCGAATGTAGATAAACAACAACAAAGATAATGGATGAAGACAAACAACAACAACAACAGAGATAGCGAATGAAAACGAACAACAAAAGCAAAAACAAAAATAAATGGCTATGAAAACAAATAAACAACAAACACCTATGAACCTGGCAAATACAAGAGAGAAAAAAAGAAGCAATAATATCACGTAGCAGGGACAGAGAGGGAGACAACAGGAAGGAAGGAAGGAAAAAATGAAGGAAGGAAGGAGGGAAGGAAGGAAGGAAGAAAGGAAGGAAGGAAGGAAGGAGGGAGAGAAGGAAGGACGGACACATTGAGAAGATTACTATCATTACTTGTATAGAGAGTTTTGGTTCTGTGTATCTGGCTTCTTCCTTTTTTTTTAGTGTGTATTTAAAATGTATCTTCTTTTTTTTGGAGTGTGTCTTTGTGCTGTATCTTTGTTATTTTTTATTGTGTCTTTATAAAGTATCTTTTTTTTTTTAGTGTCTTTAAAATACACCTTTTTTTTTTTTAGTGTGTCATTATAAAGTATCTTTCTTTTTTTTTAGTGTGTCATTATAAAGTATCTTTCTTATTTTTTAGTGTCATTATAATGTATCTGGATTTCTTAGTTTGTATTTAGAATGTATCTTCCTTTTTTTAGTGTATCATTATAAAGTATCATTCTTTTTTTTTAGTGTATCATTATAAAGTATCATTCTTTTTTTTTAGTATGTCAATATAATGTATCTTCCTTTTGAGTGTGTCTTTGTAACTCTATACTGCTATATTTTCTCTAAAGTGTTTATTTTCTATTTTTTTTTTTTTTTTTTTTTTTTTTTGTAATTTACACTCATGCTTTTTACATCACGGGACTTGTAGATAAAATTTCGAATCATCTGACATAGCAGTGAATAAATTGCAATATATATCCTATCACATGTATTTGCTGTAGCTCGTTTAAAGGAAATTATGGAGCATATGATTCCTCCAAACTAATACATGCAACAGGATACCAATATATTTCTTCATCTGGGTCTGTTTCCTGGCATACTTTGGAGGAATCAAGGCACTCCAATGTACCAAAAGTAGACTCCAACAGGCTATTCGAGGCAGACAAACCTGAATGTTTATTATGATTTTTATATACTCTGCTGTCATAAATAAACATACATAATAAACATACAGTAATAATAATAATCTTCCATAACCACAATGTAACTCCAAATTAGATGACATTTTTGTAAGGTTCTAGGCAACTGTGAACGTGTATTAATTTTTCATTTCGTGGCATGTAATACGATAGGGGGGGAAAATAACCAGGTACTGTATATGAATTTATAAGCATTTATTTGATTATTTTGAGAGTGTGGTATAAATCTCACACACCCAGGAATTCTCTATGGACACATACACACACATACACAACCACACACACAGGCAGGCACACACACACACACACACACACACAGGTACACACACACACACACACACACACACAAACACACAGGCAAACACACACACACACACACACACACAAGCACACACAGAGGCAGGCACACACACACACACACACAGGTACACACACAAGCACACACAGAGGCAGGCACACACACACAAGCACACACAGAGGCAAATACACACACACACAAACACACAGGCAAACACACACACACACACAATCTGGAGACAAAACACTTAAGATTATTGGTATCGCCTCTCGAGCATAACTCATTTCTCTCTCTCTCTTTCTCTCTCTCGCTTCTTAGGAGTGTGTGGGGGGGGGGGGGGTAAGGGGCGGAGGTGTATTGCCTGCGGTGTTGCGGAAAGTATGTTAAGGGTTTTGGTGCCCCTTCGGTCCTTCAACTGTCCTTCTGTTTCCCTCGTGTTTACATCTCAATTGTATTACAAGTCCTTTCAATTTTTTTATTATGTCATTTTAATTAATTGACATGTGTTGCGTGAGATGGCAAAACAAAAAAATGATAAAGATGAATAAGGAATGAAGGAGGAGGAAGAGAAGGAGAAGGAGGAGGAGGAGGAGGAGGAGGAGGAGGAGGAGAAGGAGGAGGAGGAGGAGGAGAAGGAGGAGGAGAAGGAGGAGGAGAAGGAGGAGGGGGAGGAGGAGGAGGAGAAGGAGGAGGAGAAGGAGGAGGAGGAGAAGGAGGAGAAGGAGGAGGAGGAGGAGGAGGAGGTTAGGCCTGATTGTTGGGGAGTGGATGCCTTTTCCTTATGACCTTGCTACGACCATTAAGGGGTGTGTGGGAATAGGTGTGTGTGGGTTTTATTGGGGAGGTGGGTGCGGGAGTAGGATGACAGGCTTGGGGGGGGGGGGGGGGTGTTACGAGGATGCGGGAATACGGGACAGGTTTTCTACCCACCCCAAGCCTGTTCACCCTATTCCCGCACCTCCCCAGTCCCCCCCCAAGCCTGTCCCCTACTCCTGCACCTCCCCAGTCCCCCCCAAGCCTGTCCCCTACTCCTGCACCTCCCCAGTCCCCCCCAAGCCTGTCCCCTACTCCCGCACCTCTCCAGTCCCCCCACAAGCCTGTCCCCAACTCCCGCACCCCCTTAATCATGCTTACCAACCCTACCGAGACGACAGGTGGCCAGGAAGCATGTGTCATACTGTCTGTTCATTTCGCCATCCTTCGTTGCACACGTTAATGATAAGTTTGGGAGGTACAGTTGGACACAGGAATGGTTGGTACAGCCCAAGTGAAAGATGGTCAATTTCTCCCAATATCAAGTTCCTGAATGCCAAAATGGGAGACATCAGGGGCAGAAGTCAGTATTGAGGATGGTGTATGTGTGTGTGTGTATGTGTGTGTGTGTGTCTGTGTGTGTTCCTTAGTGCCAAATAGGAGACATCAGGGGCAGGCAGAAGTCAGTATTGAGGATGGTAATAAAAAGCAAGTGTACCTGATAATAGACACACAATGGTTACTCAAATGGGACAAGTATCATCTTTCACCTGGGCTGTACCACCAATTACTGTGTCCAACTGTACGGTACGTGTAACAACAGAGTAATAAGTCCGTGGTCTCTTCCTACTAATAGCTTATCTGCAGTCAAGCTGGATACAAGGTTATTTTTGTAGTTGAATACAAAAGCGCGTGTTGGAGTGAGCGAGCGTGTATTTGTTTTTGTTTGTGTTTGTTTGGTTGTTTGTTTTTGTTTGTGTGTTTGTTTTTGTTTGTTTGTTTGAGTGTGTTTGTTTATATTTGAGTGTTTGTTTTTGTTTGTGTGTGTGAGTTTGTTTGGTTGTTTTTGTTTGTGTGCGTGTGTTTGTTTGTCTTTGTGTTTGTTTATGTTTGTATTTGTTTTTGTGTGTGTGTTTGTTTGTGATATATACAAGGGCAGGTATAGTACAATAGAAGGTTTTACTGGCCATACCAAAGAGATACCATGAAAGATTAATAGGTATTGTTCTAATAGTGATACAAAAATATAGCAGCAATGTTTACAGCTCTCCCTATTCATCTCATCCTATTCATCCCTTCCCCATTCATCCCTTCCCCACTCACCCCTTCCCTATTCATCCCTTCCCCACGTAGTGTAGATAGGCACGGGAGAAGAGAGAGAGAGAGAGAGAGAGAGAGAGAGAGAGAGAGAGAGAGAGAGAGAGATCTAACTAACTCTTCCAACCAAATCCATTCCCTTTTCTGTCTTCAACTGTCCTTATCTTCCTTCTCTTCCTTCCCTTCCTTCTTTGTCCTTCCCTTCCTTCTTTGTCCTTCGTGCTTGTTGTTCTTCGTAATTGTTTCCTACTAGTAATTTAAGGTTTTGTCGCCCCTTTGGACCCTAGCCACTCTCTTGTAGTTCTTCTTCAATTGTATATCTCCTTGTTTGTCTCTCGTTTCTTTTCATGCGTGGTGATATTTTCTTTTTTTCTCTTTATTTCTGTCTCCTTTTACACACACACACACACACACACACACACACACACACACACACACACACACACACACACACACACACACACACACACACACACACACAAACATAAACACACACATACACACACACAAACATAAACACACACACACACACACACAAACACAAACACAAAAATACACACACACACATCAGAAATCCCTTCATCCACATCCATTATTTCAAGTGTTTATTTCCTCGTAGGGCCATAGCCATGAATAACCATGGTATTTACGATGGCTACATAGACAAACAAACCACAGCCATCTATCGTAACGCTACCACACCGTCGTAAACACCATGGCTAGTCTTGTCTACGACCCTAAAGCCGAGGGAAGGAAAATAAAGAAAATAAAAACACACACACAAAATTACAGTACATCGTTTATTTCTGTAGTATTTATCGTGAAAAAAAAAATGTACAATGTGACTACATTATGTTTATTTAGAATGACGGTATTTTTTAAGTGACTCGTTTTTACAGAGAGACTGAGAGAAGAGAAGGAGGGAGGGATGATGAAGAGAGTAGATAGGAGGGATGAATGAGAGAGTAGAAGGAGGGATGATAAAGAGAATAAAAGGAGGGATGAATGAGAGAGGAGAAGGAGGGATGATATAGAGATGAGAAGGAGAGATGATATAGAGAGCAGAGATGAGAGAGATGAGAAGAGAAGATAAAAGAAGAGAGAAGAGAAGTAAACGTGTACAAACATACATACATACATATAGACACACATATAGACAGCTCTAGGGAAGTTGGAATATCCACGGTGACTTAGTTGTGGCAATCCTCTTTCCCTTTCTCCTCGGGTTTACAGGGCCAAGGGAAAAATGGTCCTACGTGGCACAGTGTTCTTTTGGTTCATTTCACCCCTGGATATCCAAGTCTCAGAAACCTTGGACTTGTACAAAAAAAAAAAAAAAAAAAAAAAGTATATGAGAAAAATATAAATCTCAATTTTTTTTATTTTTTTTTTTTTTTTTTGTCTCAGCCTCGTGCCTCTCGTTTCCACATTCGCCTTTGGTTGGTTGGTCCTACTTTGTGCTTCTTTTCCCTCGTCCTTTACACAGTGCTTCTACCCGCGTTGATGTTGATATCTGGATCCGTCTGTTATTTTAATGGTGTCCGTACCCTCCGTGTCCGTGGCCGTATCCGTGTCCGTGGCCGTACCCGTGGGAGATATATACGGGCTTACTCACGTAGCGGACGACGGGACGGGGTCTAAACCTAAGCTTCCTGCCCTTCGTGTACTTGAAAGGATCGGGGTCTGCGGAAGTAGCCGTGAAGAGGGCGGACAGTGCCACCACCAACAACAGTGCCAGGCGGGTCTACAGAGTGCCAAGATGGAGTACAGATTTAGTTTACATTATGGAGATGTATAGATTTTTTTTTTTTTTTTTTTTTATGCTTATAATAATATAAAGGAGACATTATTTTGTTGTGAGTGGGTGTGTGTGTGTATTTGTTTGTTTGTTGTGAGTGTGTGTTTGTTTGTTGGTGTTTCTTGTGTGTGTGTGTGTGTTTAGGTTGTGAGTGTTTGTGAGTGTGTTTTATATTTTGTAGTGGGTGTGTGTTTAGGTTGTGAGTGTGTGGGTGTGTTTGTTGTGTGTGTGTGTGTGTTTGTGTGTTTGTTTGTGTTTGTTGTGTGTGTGTTTGTGTTTGTTGTGGGTGTGTTTGTTGTGGTTGTGTTTTGATTAAGGTTTGTGTTTGTTGTGGGTATAATTGTCGTAAGTGTTTTGGAGTCAACGTAGCCCTCTAGTCACATCAACAAAACAGATCCCCAACACGTTAATACAAAGGTGATCTGTGTCAAGGCATAATGTGGAGGAATCAACAACCATCAAAGTTACCCTAAACAAAACTTTTACAAAATATGAGATACGTGATATAGCGATATAACGATTAATCAAACTCTATATACGTTTCTGACCAACTTCACTATACTCCCCTTATGTCTATTATAAACATACATTTTATCAGCTGTATTCCTCACATGGACCAGGTCTTTTAATGTATGTATCGGGGTTACAACATGAATTTATTTAAGCTCTAGTCACAATCCTTGCTTAATTATATACAGTAACTCAGACATTTCATTCGAGTTTATTTTTAAGCTATGCATTGCAACATTTGTTAAAAAAATATATATACTGTACTCACAAAATTGCCTTGGAGTGTCGTTTGCAATTAATTTTAAGCTATGCAGTACAACACTTGTTAAAAATATATTTACTGTTCTCACAATATTTATCTTGGAGTGTTGTTGTGTTAATCTCTTTTTAAGGTCTACAGTACAACACTTTATTTATACTCACAAAATTCATCTTGGTGTTTCGTGTAGAAGGTAACCGAGCTCAGCTGAACTATGTCTCTCCCTACCACTTGTCCCCCTCTTATATACCTTTCCGGCGACGCATTCACTCAGGCAGGTGATGGTGGTGGTAGTGGTGCTGGAGGTCGTGGTCGTGGTGGTGGTCTCATTTTTTTGTTTATATACTGGGCCTTTCCCCGGATAAACGCGTTGTTTTGTTGTGTTTTTGTTGGTGGAGTCTCACCTTCAGGGCGTCTGCTCTATGGTCTCATGTTACGTATCCTCAACAAAAAAGGAATCAGGGAGGTAGAGAGATGCACATTTAAAGGGTATGGCCATAGAGGGACGACGAGGAGAAGGAGGAGGAGGAGGAGGTAGTGGAGGAGGTAGTTGTGGTGGTGGAAGGGGTAATGGTGGAGTAGGAGGAGGAGGAGGAGGTAGTGGTGGAGAAGGAGGAAGGGGTATTGGTGGAGTAGGAGGAGGAGGAGGAGGTAGTGGTGGAGGAAGGGGTAATGGTGGAGTAGGAGGAGGAGGAGGAGGTAGTGGTGGAGAACGAGGAAGGGGTAGTGGTGTGAGGAGGAGGAAGAGGTAGTTGTGGAGTCGGAGGAGGAGAAGGAGGGGGTGATGGAGGAGGTGGTTGGGGAGGAGGGGATGGCTGGGGGCTCATTGCGAAAAAATATATATAACACGTGAATGGGATTAAGGAGGAAAATAGGACAACCAAGTAGATCTGAAAGGAAAGGAAGTTAGGAAGGTCGAGGGAGAAAGAGGAAGAAATTGTGGTTATATTGATTGGGTAATGTGAACTTTAAGAAATGGAAGGAGATAGAATGGTAAGATTGGAAAGGGAATAAGGGAAGGTGCAGGAAAAGAAAAGGAAGGGAAACAGACTTAGAAAGAATTGGAGACTGGAAGGAGAATTAAGAACGAGTAGGAAGGGAGGAAAAGAAAAGAAAAGAAGAGAAGAGAGAGAGACATGAAAGACAGGGAAGCGGAGAGGAAATGAGGAGGCGGAGCAAATTTTATGTAGGAAGGTTTTGACAATGCCTTATGTCTGTTCTTGTATTTCCTCCATTGCTTCACTCTAGACATGGAATAAATAAATAAATAATCATACAATTCCCGGACATAAGCTTCGTCTCTGTCCTTGGTCATCATGTAAGTGGTACGCGGTCAGAAAATATTGGTGTTTTTTAATATTATATTTTTTAAAGTATACCCTGTGAACGTGGCTTCTGATTCCTCCTGACTATGCCATAAAACAAGCTCCTTACATATTGGTGTGTGTGTGTGTGTGTGTGTGTGTGTGTGTGTGTGTGTGTGTTTCGTGGCAATATTTGAAGGACTCTATTATCTCCCATTTTCTAACTACATCAATTAGGAGTTCCTTAATTAACCTTCTGTCTCGTCCTATGGGTTCTTCTATGGGCCTGGGTTGATCTTCTTTCATCCTATTCAGTTCTATTCAGTTTTGTTTTGTTTTTATTTTTACTCGTTGTGGCCTGATCTCGACGGGGCAGAAATATTTTAATAGCAGAGGGAGAAGAGAAGACGACGAGGTGTCAATGATGGATGTGTGTGCTGGCGATGAGACAAGGTAGGGAGGAAGGAAGGAGGGAAGGCAGGGAGGAAGGAAGGAGGGAAGGAGGGAAGGACAGAGAGAGGGAAGGAGGCAAGGTAAGAGAGAGGGAGGGAAGGAGAGTGGGATGGAATGAGGGAATGGATGAATGACGGAAGAATGGAATGAAGGAATGGATAAATTAAGGAATAAAAAAGGAAGAGAGGGAGGGAAGGAAGAAAGGAAAGAGAAATGAGGTGGGAATGAGGGAATGGTTGAATATAGGAATTAGGGATAGGGAGGGAAAGAAGAAAGGAAGGAATGAATGATGAGGGAAGAGAGGTAGGAGAGAGAGAGAGAGGGAAGGAAGGAGGATAGGAAAAGGGAAAGGAGGAGAGATGAAAAGAAGAAAAAAATAGATGAAAAGATGGAAAGCAGGAACGAATGAAAACAGGAGGAGGAGAGAACAAAGGCAGAACGTTTTTAGGAAGAATAAGAGGAGAGAAGGTATAATGGAAGAAGAGAGAGCAATAACGAATACAGACGTAACATGGCAAGCAACTTCAAACCACTTTTCTCTAATTAGCTTCATCAGGCGGTAGTAATTAACTCGACTCACCTGAGACTCACTTCTTCTCAAGGGAGGATAATGTAGTTGGTGAATTGAAGGTCCCAAACTCGATCAAACAGTGCCACAAACACACCATCTGTACCATGTGTCTCTGTTGCCTGGCCTAGGTTGTGGGACTCAGTTGCCCTCGCCTCACCAATCACACCCAAGTAAGCATGTACGTGTACCTCAACTGCAGTGCATTATTGAAAACAGAGAAATCTATATGTACCTGGAAACTCCCGACACACACGAAAATGAAAAATGGAAAAACTACAATTGAAGAAAAGTCATCGTGTAAATTATTTTCTTAGTATTTTGTTTTCGTTTTGTTTTTCCGGTCATTTAATTTTCCATACCTTCACTTACTTCAGGAGGAGATTTTACTCCTTTGAAAAAAAAAAAAAAAAAAAAAATTGAAAAAAATAATATATATACTCTAGTCTAGGGATTCTTCTACTGACTGATTTTACATTACCAGAAAAGTTTGATGTTTATAGGAAATTAATGGACTGAATTTTTCGACGTGTTGTTACGAACCCTTGAATCATGTCACAGTGACGTATACGAATTCCTGAGGTGGACTGTACACACATTACATTCTGGGTGGTTGAAGTACAGTACAGTATGTTTATCTTGTAGTTAGTAAGTAAGTAATCATGTGACAAAGTGTACGTCATGTGACTCAGTGGACAATACGTCATGTGATTTGAATCTAGCTGACTCACAATGATCTAAGATGATGATTGATGTGTGTGTGTGTGTGTGTGTGTTTGTGTGTGATTTGAATCTAGCTGACTCACAATGATCTAAGAGGATGATTGATGTGTGTGTGTGTGTGTACACATAACACAATGTACACAATGTACACATAACAAACGTATACTATCCCTTTAAATGCAATTAGCGTGAAAATGAAAAAAAAAAAAATGAAATTACAGAAAAACAAAATCTCGAAAATAATATAGATGATGAAAATGAAATTCTACCAAATGAAAACAGGAACTGAACATAAAACCACAATATTGATTATGGAAACTCTTATGGGATTATGGAAGCTCTTATGGGATTATGGAAGCTCTAATGGGATTATGGAAGCTCTCTTATGGTAGTGGTCACGACAGGAGACTAATAGACTAACTAATAATTATCTCCTCTATATCATTCACTTTTTTTTTTATTATTTATCATTATTTTTTTTTTTTTAGTGAATGGCAAACCTGCTTCAAAGTTGTCTATTCACATTTTGTCCCTGGGTGATTAGGTGATGGGGGTGGGGTGGGGTAGATGGGGGTGGGGGGTGCGGGTTGGGGTGGTTATGAGGGGTGGTGAGTTATGTTATATTAAATCTTATTAAGGTTATATTAAATTTCATTGCATCATACATACTAAAGTGAAATTTAATGCTTACAATTTTTTAGTGTAAAATTCATTGCTTGTATATAATATGCGGTTCTTGGCTCTGAGGTTAAGGGGAGGGTATATTATTGACATTTTTGGAGATTATGATTCCTCCAAACTATTCTCAGCAACAGAACACTATCATTTTTTGCTATTCTGGTCCTGTTTCCTAGCATACTTTGGAGGAATCAAGGTACTCCAATGTACCAAAAGTATACACTTCCCTTAAGAGTGTATTTTTATAAGTAAGGATGTGTATATTAAGTTTTCACAAGCGGTCGACGACCCTTATAGCTCGTAATAGGAGTCTCTCTCTCTCTCTCTCTCTCTCTCTCTCTCTCTCTCTCTCAAACATACTAAGGTAATTTTTTATTTACACACGCACTCTCTCTCTCTCTCTCTCTCTCTCTCTCTCTCTCTCTCTCTCTCTCTCTCTCTCTCTCTCACGCTAGGGTAATTTTTTATAAAGTTCTTTATTTACGTTTAGTACTAGCCCAAAAATTCTGGGGAACGTTGCCGCTAAAGGCCACCATGAAGTTATTTGATACATGCTGTTAAAATAATAGGAGTAAATCTATGTAAACAATAGCAGTAATATCACGGAAAAAAATAAAAATTAATAAATCCCGTTTTAGCTGAGTTAGTCCTGAATATCGCCAGCTATTATCTACCCACTAACCATTTTCTGTATCATTGTACCGTCCTCCTCCGTTTTCTTTTTCCCCGTGTTATAATAATTTTTGTAATCATTCATTTTTCCATCATCATCATCTTTCCCTTCAAATATTTCCCTCAATTTTTTTTAAAATGTGTGTTTTGTTTCATTCTCAAGACACACACACACACACACACACACACACACCACATTGAAACACATATACACTGAAACACACACACACAAACCAACAATAATAATAATAATAATAATAATAATAATAATAATAATAATAATAATAATAATAATAATAATAATAATAATAAGCTATGATATTCCTGCCTAACTTGTGATGAATGTGACTCTGAGCTGGACTTTATTATCAGAGGAACAGAATTCACCGTGGCCTTTTAAGGAGAGCACCTCTTTTTACTCAATTGGAGGGGCTACTGAATCCTCCAAACTATATAACGAAACAGATCCCCATTTAGTAACATAGAGGCGACTTGTTTCCTGTGATAGTTTGGAGGAAGCCTGAGTTGATGTGGGTTTTGTTGTTCTTTATTGGGAGTGAATAGGCAGGTAGCTGAGCCATGCCTTGACATTTAACATAAGGTACGGTTGGGTTACTTAAACAATTGTCGTCTGTTTCGTCCTTTATTTTGTCAACCTTCTTGTCAACCCTCCCCTCCCTTTCATATTTATATATTTTTTTTCTCGTTTATCTTTCTCTCTCTCATTTTATTTCTCGTTTTCTTTGCCCTCCTTCCTTCTACTATTTCATTATTTCTCTCTCTCTCTCTCTCCTCTCTCTCATTTTAGTTAGAGTTTTCGTCTCTCCTTTCCTCCACTATCTCATTAATCTCTCTCTCTCTCTCTCTCTCTCTCTCTCTCTCTCTCTCTCTCTCTCTCTCTCTCTCTTCGTCCTTCGTCTCTCCCTAGCGGTGTAAAGTCTGATATTGAAAAATCCTTGACGAATCAGATACAATCAACCTCCCAAATCAACCACTCTCTTATTTTCCATTCCTTATTATTCTACCCACTTCCTCCATTTTTTTTTTTTTTCATCATCTCCACCACCTCTTCTGTTTATCCCCCCTTTCTCTCTCTCACTCCCTTCAACTTTTCCTTCCCTTTCTCTCCCCATTTCTCCACCCCTTTAACTCTCCCCTCCCATTCTCTCCCCATTTCTCCACCCCTTCAATTCTTCCCTCCCATTCTCTCACTTCTCCACCCCTCCCACTCTTCCCTCCTTTTCTCTCCTCACTTCTCCACCACCCCTTCAATTCTTCCCTCCCATTCTCTCCCTTCTTCTCCACCCCTTCAATTCTTCCCTCTCTTTCTCTCCCCATTTCTCCACCTCTTTAACTCTCCCCTCCCATTCTCTCCCTTCTTCTCCACCCCTCCCATTCTCTCCCTTCTTCTCCAACCCTCCCATTCTCTCCTTTCTCTTGGTTTCGTTTGCCCCTCCAGAGTAAACAAAGTGGATAGAATGACCCCCTGACACAACAAGGCAAGGCACACACACACACACACACACACACACACACACACACACACACACACACACCTCCCCTTCCCTTCCCTTCCTTCCTCCCTCTGTTACTACTGCAGCAGGCTTGGATAGGAAGGAAGGGCAATCTGGCGTGAGAACAGAAACAACAACAACAACAATTACATAAGTCAGTTTTACGTACCTTTCACCATCAGTTTTTTTTTTTTTAGCCTTTTTTTTTTTTTTTTTTTTTAGTATATAAATCAAACTTTCAATGTACATGAATAGACTACAAAAACAGACACGGTGTATTGAGGCTGTGCGTGATGTAAGGGGGTTGTGGTTTATAGTTTCTCTGTCCACTCCAAAGTTCAGGGTCAAAAAATCTACCTTAACAACCAACCTACCTACCAACCAATTTGCCAACCAATCAACCTGCCTGCCAACTAATTAATCTGCCAACCAACCGACCAACTAACTTGCTTGCCAACCTGGTTGCCAACCAATCAACATGCCTGCCAACCAATCAACAGGCCTACCAACCAATCAACAGGCCTGCCAACCAATCAACCTGCCTGCCAACCAGCCTGGCAACCAACCAATCTGCCAACCAACCAACCAATCAACCCTTCTTCTGTTTGTCATCACTATTTCTTAGACTGATCAAAAGGGGACCTTCTGTTTTTTATGAATGAAAGAGAGGGCTACAAATTCCCTTCACACAAAACACATCCCCTAGTCTTTTTTTTTTATTTTTTTGGTCTGGAGGAATCAGGAGCCCCATATTCTACGGATGGAATTCTTACACAAACCATATGGAAGCCAGTGTCGGAACATAAAAAAAAGAGAAATGATTTGAAAGCGCTGCAATGAATGGTCTACAGTATACCAAGTGACTAAGTTATTGCAAAACAACAAACCTATAGTAATAATGTCGTATTGCAGTTACGTACTCTTACTAATAACTGTTTCTCTATGTTGTAAGCCCTGGAAAACAACAGCGTGTGTACGAATTCTTGTTCCCAAATGTACAATATATTTTACTTCTAACAGATGGAACTTTTTGCACGACAAGGGGAATATTGCAACATCAAATTTTTCTTAGGTGTTCGTCGCGTATATTGTGTTGAAATTTTTATGAAAGAATTTATACATTATAGAATCATATGCTGTCCGCCGCCGCCATCACCACCACTACCACCAACACACCCTGTCTACCACCACCACCACCACCACTACAACCACATCCTGTCTACTACCACCACCAACCAGCACCACCACTACCACCACACCCTGTCTACCACCACCACCACCACCACCACTACTACCACCTACTGTCTACCCCCACCACCATACTCTCTCCACCACCACCACCACCACCACCACCACAACACCTTCATCTCGTCTGTTTACCACCACAACCTGCTAATCAGAAGTCATTTTTAGACCACAAGTTTTAGTCTTGGGATGAAGGAACCTGTTGCTCACCTTTGAATAAGTTGGACGTGTTTGTGTTTATCTCATCAACTCTCAGCTAATTTTATAGTTTGCTTTTTTTGATAACTCTCTCTCTCTCTCTCTTTCTCTGTCTGTCTTTTTCTCTTTCTTTCTCTCTCTCTGTCTCTTTCTTTCTCTCTTAATCCCTCTCTTTCCTCCCTCTCCTCTTTTTTTTCTCTCTTTTTCTCTCTCTTTCCTCCCTCTCCTCTTTCTTTTTTTCTCTCTCTCTTTCTCTCTCTCTTTCTCTCTTTATATATCTCTCCCTTTTTCCTCTCTCTTTCTCTCTCTCTCTCTCCACTTTCTTTTTCCTCTCTCTTTCTCTCTCTTTCCAACTAGGGAAGGGTAGGAGGGAGAGAGATGTGTATATTGGTCGGAAGGGAGAGAAAGAGGAAGAATGGAGAGAAAAGGGTCCACGTGTAGGAAGGGAAGAGAAGGGGGAGGAGGGAAGAGGGAAGAAGGAATCCACGTGGAGGGAGGGAGGGAAGAGAAAGAGGGAGGAAGGGGAGGGAGAGAGGGAGGGAGGTGAAGGAGAGAGAGGTGCGTGTCGGCGGGTACAAGAGAGAAAAAAAGGATCTAGTTTTTGCTGTAGGAAGGACTATGAATGTGCCAAGCTACAGTCATCGTACTGTAGAGATTATCTTGCTTGTATGTCTCAGTGACTGCCTGCTTGCTGTCTGTATGTCTGTCTGTCTGTCCCTCTTCCTGAACAACAACCTGTCTTTACTAAGTTTACTCCTGTCTTTCTGGAAAATTGCCTATCTGTCTACCTGCCTATCTACCTGTCTATCTACCTGCCTACCTGTCTATATATCTGTCTATCTGTCTACCTGTCTACCTACCTGCCTGTCTACCTACATGCATATCTGCCTACCTGTCTGTTTTTACCTACCTGTTTGTCTGTCTGTCTTCCTGCCTATTTACCTGTCTGTCTGTCTTTTTACCTGTTTATCTGTCTGTCTACCAGCCTGTCTTTCCGAAAACCTGCTTGATTATCTACCTGGATTATTGTGTGTCTGCTGATCTACTTACTTACTGTTTACTTACTTACTTTCTTACTTACCTGCTTGTCTATCTACTTTTTAAACATTATTTTATCTTTTGCTTGTTTGGCTACCTGCTGTGTATTTACATGTTTATTTATTCACTAACCTACTGGATGGGTTGCTTGTCTTCCTTACCAGCCTGCTTGCTTGCCTACTTGTTTGTTTGTTTGTTTGTTTGTTTGCCTGTATGTCTTTATCTATCTACCTAACTAACTTTTTGCTTGGTTTGGTTTATTGTATATTACATGTTTACTTATGAACTGGCTGTTTGCTTGTATATTTACTTTCACCTGCCGTCCTTACTACCATTCCTACTACCCACACTACCTACCATCCCACTATATCCACTACCCACACTACCTACCATCCCACCAGCCCACTACCCACACTACCTACCAGCCCACAAAACTACCATCCCACTATCCCACTATCTACCATCCTTACCAAAATTCCCACTACCCACACTGCATACCATCCCACTATCTACCATCCTTACTACCATTCCCACTACCATTCCCACTACCCACACTACCTACCATCCTACTACCTATCTATCATCCTTACCACTATACCCACTATCCATCATCCCCACTACCATCCCCACTACCTTTATCATGCCCTTGCCTACTCCTGCTTCCTTCCCTTCCCTTTCCATTCCCTTCCTTTCCCTTCCCTTCCCTTCCCTTCCCTTCCACAACCCCACCAGTCTGCCACCCCTCCTTCCCAGACTTCCTGTACCCCCTCCCCCCCACCCCCTGCTTATGTCCTTCAACCCCAGTCCTCTGTATAAACACAACAAGGAAGTGTGTGTGTCTGTGTGTGTGTGTGTGTGTGTGTGCGTGTGTGTGTGTGCGTTTGCGTGTATGTGTATGTATTTGTGTTTGTGTGTGTATTTGTTTGTGTTAGTGTGTGTGTGTGTATGAGTGCGTGTGCGTGTTTGTGTGTGTGTGTATGTATGTATGATTATGGTGTCCTAATATAGAGAAACACAAGGAAGGTTAAAATGGAAATCCAGTGTGTCCTAAAACAGCTTAATGAAGGATAAAGGAAGTTAAAATCCAGGACATTTTTTTATTTTCCTTGGATGACTGAGTGGACACCTTATTAGTTAAGGACAAAAAACAAGAACATGAAGGAAAACTTTTCAAAAGCTCCGGCTCTTAATGATTCAAGTGAAATAATAAAATATCCATATGTAAAGGTCTCAAAAATATTAATTATGTTTTATCTGGATTTTCGTATTCATATGGTTATATTGAAATTTTAAAAATGAACCCTTTTTATTGAGGGTGAACCCCTCGGATAAATAATTTAATGTCGGTAAAAGAAAATGGATGGGAGGAAGAGAGTGAGTGAGTGAGTGAGTCAGTGAGTGAGTGAGTCAGTTGAACCACTTTTAAGAAGTTGTCGCCCCAAGAACATGAATAATTACGATAAGACCTAGAACTAAAAAGTGTGGCCTAATTATAGAGGGGAGAATATTGTTTGGGTGGTGAATTAGAATATGGTGTTTGTTCTGTTGCTTGGAATAATTTGGAGGATTCAGGTGTTCCAGAATTACCAACACAAAACTTCCCCCTTAAAGGTCATGCATGGGTCTGCCAACATAATAATAAGATAAATAATATAAGATAAATAATATTAAGATAAATTCCTGAACTGAACACACTTCCCACTTCCTCATGGGTCTGGCAACACTGCTAGCTTCTTAATAATATAAATTCTTCAACACACTTTTCACTTCCTCCTCTCCAATTAACATTAAAGAATGTAGTAGTATATGTTTGGTTCATTGGAGAGTCTTGATTCCTCCAAAATGTGCCAGAAAACAGGGCTAGATTGACATACACAATGATGGTTTGTTTCTTGAAGTGGTCTGGAGGAATCATTTGCTCCATAATATATACATAAAACACTGTAATTTACTATCCCCTGTAATGCCATAAAACAGACTCCATCAATAATATTTGTAGGGGATGCGTTTCGTGACATACTTTGGAGGAACCACAAACCCTCCAATTCACCAACAACAACAACATAATCTCCACTTCAAGGACCCTGTGTAGAAGAAGAAGAAGAAGAAGGAGAAGAAGAAAAAGGAGGAGGAGGAGGAGGAGGAAGAGATGGAGATGAAAATGTAGATGAGATGGAGATGAAGAAGATGGAGATGGAGATAAGGGAGATGTGTGTGTGTGTGTGCGTGTGTGTGTGTGTGCGTGTGCGTGTGTGTGTGTGTGTCGTGAAATTCCCACCTGTAGTCGTCAGCCATCACACCTGCTTAGTCTCACATCATCCCCGAGGCCAACACTCTCACCTTTGCTACTTTTTATAAACCAAATGTAAACATTAAATCTTAGTGTCAGAAATCCTCTGATGCCACTCAAGATTGTGGAGGAAAGCTGAGACACTCTAACATTATATTATATCACGAGTGTTGTGGTATTTTAAAGCAAAGGTTTTCAAGTGTTTTCATCGTGACCTAATATACCTATTAATACTACCTGTAAAGCCTTAGTACCATTCCTAAACTTATCATATACATATATACATAAGAGTCCCGGTGGTATAGCATCTTGTCTAGCACTTTAGATTATTGTAATAACAACATATGAACTATGAGAAGAGGATGTGTGGTAATCCATAGAATAGGTTTGTGACATTTGTCATATTGTTTTTGTCAGGGAGTGAGAAAGTCACTTGGCCAATGACCAGCCAAGCCAGTTCAGTGTTACATACTACAGTGGTTTTTACGTAATGGTAAAACAAATAAATGATCAGTATAAAATAAGAGTAAAGAACAGAATGATTCAACAAGACACATACAGCAAAAGTATCATGTATAGCAACCAACAACTTCCAATATTAGAAAGGAAGTATGCTCTCGTATATCCTCTATATAGCATATCCTCTCGTGAGGTTTTATATGAATTTTCTCCAGCAATCTTCGTGTATGTAATCCCGTGAATGGCTGGGATATTATTTCTGTATATACAGTAAATATATACAGTATATACGGGAAAATTATATATATAAATAAATATCTATACCAGTTCACAAGTGTCATGTGATCTTTGTACTTTTTGCTTCATATTTTGCTTCTCTTTATAGTTTGTTTTTCCGTCTTTTCCCGAATTCATTAATGGGATAGTATACTTTTGATAGATTGGAGCGCCTTGATTCCTCCTAAGTATGCCTGGAAACAGACCCAGATGAAGAAAAATAATGGTATCCTGTTGCCTGGAATAGTTTGGAGGAATCATTTGCTCCTGATATACCACCCAAAACAATGAGAGAGAGAGAGAGAAAGAGAGAGAGTTGTCAGAGGGTGTATATGTAGGAAGGAAAACCCCACCGTGTACTGTAGGTAGGTAGGTAGGTAGGTAGGCTTGGTAGGTAGGCTAGGTAGGTATGTGGTGTTGGCATATGTGAGTAGGGAATGTCATCTTGGTCGTGTCAGGAGCATTGATGATGAGGTGGAAGGAAGGGGACCACGACAACAACAACAACAACGACAACAACAACAAGAGGTGGTGGAGGTGGAGTTGGTGGAGGAGATCATAAGAGAGGTGGAGGTGGAGGTGGTGGAGAGATGATAAGAGAGGTGGAGGAGGAGGAGGAGGAGGAGGAAGAAGAAGTGTAAGCAACAATAGTGAGAGAAAAAGATGAAAAAGGAGGAGGAGGAGTAGGAGGAGAAAAATAATAAGGGAAGGAATATGAAGAGGAGTGAAAGATGGAAGAGAATAAGAGAAGGAAGGGGAAGAAGGAGAGTAAGCAACAATGGTGAGAGAAGGGGAGAGAATAATAAGAGAGGTAGAGAAGGAAAGGGAGGAGAGGAGGAGGAAAAAAAGGTAAGCAACTATGGCGAGAGAAAAAGGTGAAGGAGGGAAGAGGAGAATAAATGAGGTAGAGAAGGAAAGGGAGGAGAGGAGGAGGAAGAAAAGTTAAGCAATAATGGTGAGAGAAAAAGGAGAAGGAGGGAAGAGAAGAAGTTGAGAAGAACGCTACACAGAATAGGAAAACTATGTAGAGGGAATAAAGGAGTGAGAGTGGAGGAAGAGATTAAATGAGAAATATAGAGAGGAAGAAAAAAAAGTTAAGAGAGTGAAAAGAATTATTATGTGAATATGCTGAGTGAATGGAGGGAGGGAAAATAAAGAAAAGAAATTGAGAGGAGAAAGTGGGAAACGAGATCATGAAAAAAAAAAGTACTGGAGAACAATTTAAAGGAAGGAAGAAAAAGTAAAATAGAGATGACGAAAGATAGAAGATGAAAACAAGAAAAATTAAATTAAGTCAGTGTATATGAGTTTAGGAAAATTTGTGACCTCTAGCATACCTTAAAAAATGATAAATATTAAATAGATAAATAAATAGATGAATAGATAAATAGATAAATAGATAACTAGATAAATAGATAAATAAATAGATTAATAGATAAATAGATAGATGAATAGATATATAAATAAATAAATAGATAAATAAATAAATAAATAAATAGATATATAAATAGATAAGTAAATAGATAAATAAATAGATAAATAAATAAATAAAGGAATGAATGAATGAAGGACGGAAGGAAAAATTTCTCCATCTCCTAAAAAAAAAAAAAAAAAAGTAATTGGTCCTTGCTTGTCAAAATGATAAATACACACACACACACACACACACACACACACACACACACACACACACACACGTAATGCTGTGTCACTGAAGGGCAGGATCAAGGTGACATACAACCAACTTTTAACTTTTATGGGCAGCTGTATAAGAGAGTATTATTATAGTCATTACACACACACACACACACACACACACACACACACACACACACACACACATATATTACAGCATCGAGGTGAATGTCGGAGAGAGAGAGTGATGATAGCTGTGTGGACCTTTTTGTGACTAATTTTTATTTACCATTCTAACCCTGAGGCAAACCTAACCTGACCTAACCTAACCTAACCTAACCTAACCTAACCTAACCTAACCTAACCTAACCCTACCATACATACAGACAAAATAGATAGTTACATAGATAGATAGTATCAAAACACGCTATATGACCTCGCTGTTGCGTCGCCTAATATCAATCAATCAATCAATCAATCAATCAATCAACAATTAACGTCACGACCTGCTCGCTGGTACTCATCTGCTGAAAGAGAAGTTGAAGGGAATATTCCGAATACAGCATCCCTCTTCATCCTCTTTGATACAGACGGCAGATTTATTGGTTCTGCATCCCTGTTATTATTCAAGTTGTGTTGGAACGCTGGTGTGCAGATGGAGAAACAGACATTTTTTTTTCTTTAAGAGGAGAGTATACTTTTGATAGATTGGAGTGCTTTGATTCCTCCAAAGTATGCCAGGAAACAGAACAGACCCAGAAGAAGAAAATTAATGGTATCCTGTTGCCTGGAATAGTTTGGAGGAATCATAATCTCCAAAAAATGTCAAAACTATACCCTCCCCTTAATTAACACATTATATACTCCTTGTGCTTGAAATGAAAATACCTTAGCAATGACTTTTACGGGGCTATGATGCAGGACTGACAACTAGACACGAGCCTCTTGCAGGGATGAATTTACTCGGGGATGGTCTCTGCATTTTTTCATTCAGCTCACTCCTAAAGGCGGTAGTGGATGTGAGGATAGAAGGGATAGAGAGATATACAACTATCCACACTTAATTATTTTTTTCAATCCCACTTAATTAATGAATAAAGAGTGAAGTTACTATCCTACGAGTGCAAGGTAATTAATCAAGAGAGGTGTGCAAAAATCGTCCACTCTTCCTCAAGTTTCAGTATCAAAATTCACACCTGAATGGTTTCCGGCTTTCCGCCCGCAGACATCCATGACCGTCCTGTTCGTCCCCCTATCCCTCACACTGCAAAAAAAGTCTGACCTAGAACTGGAGGGGCGGTGTATGGGGAGCAGAAAAGCCTGTATATAAAGTAAAGGGGACACAGACCACGACACTATCGACCTGAAGCCTTCGAGTTGACCACACCCGTCCACCTCCATCACCACTACAATGAAGATAGTAAGTCAGACCATTCAATCACTTGGACCATTCATTACTTGGATGTGGTTAACGGGGGGATCAGTTGTTGTGTAAACCAGGCCATTCAAGACTTGGATCATTCACTATTTGGATGTGGTTAACGGGGATCAGTTGTTGTGTAAGTTAGGCGATTCACTGTGACTGTACATTCGCTCGTGACTGTAGACTTTGTTTCGAGTAATAAGGCCCCGTCCCGTCCACACGATCAAGCAGAACCCGGCCCGGAGGCAAGCAATGTTACCTAAACCCGATGCAGTACACATGATTGGTAGGTGGGTAGGTGGGTTGGTGGGTGGGTGGAGGGCATGATAGTGTGAAGTAGTCTGCCGGGAACTGCCCCATCTGGTAACACTGCTAAAGAACCCAGAGAAAGACAGACGCCCCCCTCCATCAGGCACTATACTCGATCGTGTGGACTGGGTCAAAGTTACACTGTTTTCTTCTTCTGTGTTGGTGTTCACTCCTCTCTTTCTTGTCATATTATTCTCCGTTCCTTTCTGTCCTGTTGTTCTCTCCCCTCGTTATTTTCCTCTCCAATTCCTTTCTGTCTTGCTGTTCACCCCTTTCTTTCCAATCATTTTCCTCTCCAATGCCTTTCTGCTCTGCTGTTTACTCCTCTCTTTCTCGTTATTTTCATCTCCCTTCCTTCCTGCCTTGCTGTTCACTCCCCCCTGTATATTCCAATCTAATTCCTTTCTGCCCTGCTGTTCTCCCCTTTCTTTCTTGTCATTTTCTTCTCCAATTCCTTTCTGCTCTGCTGTTCACTCCCCTCTTTATATTCCTCTCCTTTGCTCCCCTATAGGCTGCCTCGTGTCTCACCCTACTGCTGGTGGTGGCCCTCGTCACAGCAGAGCCCACGTTTGGTGGTCAAGGAAAGAAGTACAATTCAAAGAAGTACTACCACCATCTACCTGTCTACCACATCCTACCCATCTACCAGCCAGTCTACCACCACTACGGACACCAACAGAAGGGCTACGGACACCAACACCAACAACACCACCACCAACCCAGCTACGGACATCAACAACACCAGCCTATTTTCGGACATCACCAGCCTAGTTTCGGACATCATGAAGTTAGTTTCGGACACCCCCAGCCCATCCACGGACATCCCCAGCCTTCCCACGGACATCACGATATTGGCTACGGACACTAGGAGAGAAAAAAAAAGAGAAAGAATAAAATAAAATCAACACTTAATTAATGGGGAGATATAATTATAGTCTACAATTTTGGCACATTGGAGCACCCTGATTCCTCCAAAGTTTGCCAGGAAACAACACAACAATAAAAGTGTCCTGTTGCTTGGAATTGTTTGGAGGAATCAGGTGTCTTAGATTTACCAACACTTAGGAAATGCAAAACACCAATATTCTTCCATTCATCAAACTTGATTTTTTTTATTGATAGATAATTTGTCATGCGTCTGAAACAATGTGTCTAATTATCGATAAAGCCCTTAAAACTATTATCTATCTATCTATCTATATATATATATATATATATATATATATATATATATATATATATATATATATATATATATATATATGTAGTTGTTATCGATAAAGTCCTAATTATTGTTATTTTATATATAACGTTATCATAAATATTTGGATATATAATTTCTGAAATGTGTCATTGACTGTAATAACTGTATGGTAATTGGTTGGTATGTAATAATTATTTCATTCACTAGACCTTGACATTAAGTTAATTACAGTAATAATATCCTGACTAATATTATAGGTCAAAAACTTTTCAAAACACTCCTGTATATTAATTTTGTCTAAGTGTGGTGAGGTTAGCAATTAATTAATTTATAATATATATGTTTAATTGTTTTGTAAATGCAAGGTACAATTTCTTATGTATGAGTATGAATTTCCCCTCCTAACAAGGAATGCATATATACCCTATTATTTGTATTGATACATTTATTATGTATACGTGGTTATGCATCACTTTCTTAGAAAATCTTCCTGAACTACTGATTTTATGAGAGTATGGCGTATGTATCTTATGTAGTAACACACACACACACACACACATACTCCAGTTTAGTTCACTTTCAAACATATACACACACACATACACACACACATACACACACACTTTCACCAGATTAGTTCACTTTCTCTCTCTCTCACACCCACACACACACACACACACACACACACACCAACACCCTCCCCCCCCACACCAATCCACACACCCACACCCACACCCACCCACACACACACACACACACACACACACACACACACACACACACACACACACACACACACACACACACACTTCCATCCCTTTTCATAAACCAATCAGTGACGTGTGGTCCCCTCTGTTCTACATGGCACTATCAACATACAATCTATACCTTCCTCAATCTCCTTCCAGCCTTCATGCAATCTCTCTCTATCTCTCTCTATCTCTCCTTCCAGCCTTCATGCAATCTCTCTCTATCTCTCTCTATCTCTCCTTCCAGCCTTCATGCAATCTCTCTCTATCTCCCTGTGTCGATCTCTCTATCTCCCTGTATGTGTGTTATCTCTTCATCTATCTATCTGTCTATCTGTCTATCTATCTGTTCATCTTTCTATCTCTCCTTCCAGCCTTCATGCAATCTCTCTCTATCTCCCTGTATGTGTGTTATCTGTTCATCTATCTATCTCTCCTTCCAGCCTATCTCCCTGTGTCGATCTCTCTATCTTTCTGTATGTGTGTTATCTCTTCATCTATCTATCTGTCTATCTGTCTGTGCATCTTTCTATCTCTATCTTTCTATCTATCTATCTGTCCATCTATCCATCTATCTATCTATCTATCTATATGTCCATCTATCTATCTATCTATCTATCCATCTTTTTATTTATGTGTCATCTCTATCTCTCTTTCCATCTTTCCATCTATCCATATATCCATCTATCTATCTATCTGTCCATCTATCTATCTATCTATCCATCTTTTTATTTATGTATTACTGTCATACGATCTATATATCTATCCCCTACTTATCTTTCCATCTTTGTGTCCACTTATCTTTCTTTTTATTTATCTATTTTTCTATCTATCTATCTACGGTAACCATTTTTCTGCATCGGTCTGTTTCAAGGTTTTTATCTCAAAATTGATCATAAATTTTCACCTTTTTTCTTGTATGACTGTATGTAATTACGCTAAAGTGAACAAAAGTGGTGTGTGTGTGTGTGTGTGTGTGTGTGTGTGTGTGTGTGTGTGTGTGTGTGTGTGAGAGAGAGAGAGAGAGAGAGAGAGAGAATGAACGGGTGAGTATGATAATATAAGAGTGTGAGAATGAACATGTATGAGTGTGAATGTGAGTGTGAGTGAGAGTGAACGTGTGTGAGTGAGAGTGAACGTGTGTGAGTGAGAGTGAAGGTGTGAGTGTGAAAGCCGAGATAATAACACCTAAAGCTCTAGTTTGCAGGTTTATGAGTGGTGTTAACTGTAGGTGTCTGTCGGAGTCTAGTGTTCTGCTACCTCGTTAACACCTCGCCTGCCTTCCTGCCTCTCTTACACCTCTCTCACACCTTTCATACACCTGTCACACACCTCTCACACACCTGTCTTCCTTTTCGCACACCTCTCACACCTCTCATCCTTTTCGCACACCTCTCATACACCTGTCTTTATTTTTACACCTGTCACACACCTTTCTTCCTTTTCATACACCTGTCACATACCTGTCTTCCTTTTCACACACACCTCACACATCTATCTCCCTTATCACACAACTGTCACCCTATTCATACACTATAAGAGTTACTAAGCTTATCGCAATCCAAAATTTTGTATCCATGAGGTCTTGTTGAAGTTTCGAATCATTTGATCTACTACAGTGAACCAATTACACCACTTGTCCTGTTTCATATTGGCTTGAGCTCGCTTATATAATACTCGATCAGGATATTCGAAGCAAGCCTGGATACATATTTTGGATTGTGAGTGTACAGTCTCACTCACTCACTCACTCACTCACTCACTCACTCACTCACTCACTCACTCACTTATGATGGGAGAGTTTCACGACCGTAGTTTTAAAATATTTGAGGTCCCTTACTGGAGCTCTATGAATTCTCCAAACTACTCCAGGCAACAGATTCCCAATTAGAAATACTGAAGAGTTCTGTGGCCTGGATTATTTTGGAGGATTCTTAGAGCTCCAGTAAGGGCCCTCAATTTTTGTTTAAACTACGGGCCTTAGCAATGCTCTCTATATACGAAATGTCCCTCCCTTCGTTCCTCCCATCCCTCCCTTCCCTCCCACACTGGGGCATCGATCTGGGACACTGACCATCCATGCCAGATTATGTGTGTGTGTGTGTGTGTGTGTGTGTGTGTGTGTGAGGGATCTTGTGAAAGTGATCAATACTGGTGTGTGTGTGTGTGTGTGTGTGTGTGTGTGTGAAAGTGAATAAAACTAGTGTGTGTGTGTGTGTGTGTGTGTGTGAAAGTGATTAATATTGGTGTGTGTGTGTGTGTGTGTGTGTGTGTGTGTGTGTGTGTGTGTGCGTGTGTGCGTTCGTGCTCTATTTAACTTCAGAAATGATTACTCGTCTTAATCACTATCTGTCAACTGGAAACTTCTATTTTAGCCTAATTTTTTTCGAGATACAATTTTGGAGTCTACGAAGTCCTCCAAGAAATTCAAGAAACACACACATCTCTATCTCTATCTCTACGCATATACTCAGGTAAGAGCATTTCTGACATTATAATTATAGATTAGAGAGTTATGATTCCTCCAAAGTATGTCAGGAAACAGGACCAGATGAACAAAAATAATGGTGGCCTGTTGCTTGGAATAGTTTGGAGGAATCTGTAGCATCCCATTATGGTGGTATATTATTTGTAGAACGTATAATGTTATTGGTAGTAAATTAAGGAACAAACGATTCCTCCAAACTATTCCAAGCAACAACGACAGCCTGACACTATCATTTTATCTGGCCCTGTTTCCTGACATATTTTGGAGGAATTAAAGTGCTCAATTGTACCGAAAGTGTATTACCCCCTCCCCCCCCCCCCCCCCATACACACATTAATCTCCAATTCACCCAACGCGACGCATCTCCTTCAACTCTTGGGGGGGGGGGGTGCGGGGGAAGGGGGGTCCGGGGAGTGGAGTAGGGGCGTGGACGAAGGGGTGGGGGGTGCGGGGGAAGGGGGGTCAGGGGGGTGGAGTAGGGGCGTGGACGAGGGGGTGGGGGGGTGCGAGGGAAGGGGGGTCCGGGGGGTGGGGTGGAGTAGGGGGGCGTGGTGGACGGACGAGAAGTTTTACGTTGGGAAATCCGAGACAGAAAACTCACCTTGTTTATGCAGCCAGACTCCAGGCCAAGGTCACCCACTGAAATCTTGGCTCAACACGCTGTCTATAGTTAAAGTAAGTGTTTAATGATCGCTGTGATGTATGTATGTATGTTTTTATGTATGTATGTATGACCCCTGTGATGTATGTATGTATGTATGTTATGTATGTATGTATGTATGTATGTTTTTATGTATGTATGTATGACCCCTGTGATGTATGTATGTATGTATGTTATGTATGTATGTATGACCCCCGTGTTGTGATGTTATGTATGTTATGTATGTTATGTATGTATGTATGACTATATACTCACCCCTCAATTAACTCCAGGGATTTCCCCCATTGGCATAAAGGCATAATTATCTCTTATCATTAATTATTATATACTGTACATACTTATATGTTGTTGAGGCTTGAATAGTTAATCATTAGTACTAGATAGATAAGTATATAATTATTCTCTTTGGGGATGTTGTTAGTAAGTGAAATTTTAGTTGCTTCATATTATTGTGTTTTTTTGTTTTTTTTCCTTATTATTGTTGAATTGATAGTTTTGTATTTTTCAGGTTTCAGTGACTTATTGGTTGTTGTTGGTGTTGTTGTTGTTATGTTATTTGTTATTGGTTAGTCGTCAGGGAAATAAAAGAATAACATTGATCAGAGAGATAGATAGAGAGTGAGAGAGGGAGAGAGAATGAGAGAGTGAGAGGGAGAGAGGGAGAGTGAATGTGAAGAACAGCAAGAGTGAGAGAGTGAGAGAGTGAGAGTGAGAGAGTGAGAGTGAGAGAGTGAGAATGAGAGAGTGAGAGTGAGAGAGTGAGAGTGAAACATTGTTATTCAGGACACCCTCTGACCTTTTTAGGAAGTCTGTCCCACTAACCTTATTATTATTCAGCCTCCTGTTTAGTCTTACCTTCCTTGTGTTCTTCCTTTATCATTCTATGTTTATCTTCCCCTTTGTTTATCTTTCTATGTCTCTCTGTTTCTCTGCTCCTTTCTTTATCTTTTTCTGTTTCTCTGCCTCTTTGTTTATCTTTCTCTGCCTCTTTGTTTATCTTTCTCTGCCTCTTTGTTTTTCTTTCTCTGTTTCTCTGCCTCTTTGTTTATCTTTCTATGTTTCTCTGCCTCTTTGTTTATCTTTCTCTGCCTCTCTTCCTTTTTGTTTATCTTTCACTGTCTCTTTGCCTCTTTGTTTATTTTTCTATGTCTCTCTGCCTCTTTGTTTATCTTTATCTGTTTCTTTGGTTCCTTGTTTATCTTTCTCTGTTTCTCTGCCTCTTTGTTGTTCTGCTTTCTTATTACTGTATGACTATCTCTCTTTCTCCTTCTCTCTTCCCTTCATCTCTTATCTCTCTGTTTGTCTGTTTTTTTTTCTCTCTCTCCACTTTCTCTCTCTCTGTTTGTCTGTCTATCTCTATCCCTCTTTGTCTCTCTCTGTGTGTCTATCAGTCTGTCGGTCTCTCTCTCTCTCCCTCTCTCTCTATTACACACACACACACACACACACACACACACACACATACCCTTCACCCTCAACCCACGCTTGACCTCTATGCAGGTAACCACTAAATAGACCTAAGGGTATAGTGAAGGTCGGCAGGAGAGAGAGAGAGAGAGAGAGAGAGAGAGAGAGAGAGAGAGAGAGAAGATGGAAGAGAAATAGGGAGTGGGGGATGAGGGAGGGAGATCCAAATTAGGGAAAGGGGTGAGGGTGGACGAGAGAGAGAGAGAGAGAGAGAGAGAGAGAGGGGTGAGAGAATGAAGAGTGATGGGAGGCAAGAGAAAGTGGAAACGGCAGGGAAGTCTGAAGGATGGCATGGAGGGGGGATGGATGGAGGGGGGATTGGAGGGAAGGGGGGATGGATGGATGGGGGTGGATGGAGGAGGGATAGATGGAGGGGGGATGGATGGAGGGGGGATGATGGAGGGGGGATGGATGGAGGGGGGATGGATGGAGGGGGATGGATGGAGGGGGGATTGGAGGGAAGGGGGGATGGATGGAGGGGGGTGGATGGAGGGGGATGGATGGAGGGGGGATTGGAGGGAAGGGGGGATGGATGGAGGGGGGTGGATGGAGGGGGATGGATGGAGGGGGGATTGATGGAGGGGGGATGGATGGAGGGGGGTGGATGGAGGGGGGTGGATGGAGGGGGATGGATGGAGGGGGGATTGATGGAGGGGGGATGGATGGAGGGGGGATGGATGGAGGGGGAATTGGAGGGAAGGGGGATGGATGGATGGAGGGGGACGAGTTGATATGCAGTTTCCGAGCTAAATTGGAGTGCGTCTACATGTTCAGTTGAGGACACATGTAACAGACACACTTCAAATTGGGGGGCTCCCTTATCAAGCATAGAATAGAACTCGTCGCTCCTACACACACATAAACGACGTCTCATTCTACCCTATGCCCCCCCAAACACACACACACACACACACACACACACACAACGTCTCATTCTACCCTAGGCCACACACACACACACACACACACACACACACACACACACACACAAACAAACAAACAAACAAACACACGTCCATCCTACCCAACCCTATATTCAATGAGAGGCCCCTGTTTCAGTGTGAGTGTGTGTGTGTGTGTGTGTGTGTGTGTGTGTGTTGTGTGTGTGTGTGTGTGTGTGTGTGTGTGTGTGTGTGTTTCATAATTCTGTCCCCAACTGTACACATTCTACTGGGATGACCTCAGGAAGACTCGGGTATCACGTACTACTATACAGACGACTGAGTGAGTAAGTAAGTAAGGAGGCTGGGATTCCCTCAAGGTGTTGTGTGAGAAAGTGATGATGCGAGAGTAAGACCAATTTTTTTTTTTTTTATTATTTCTTTTTTTTTTTTTTTTTTTTTTTTTAGTCGCCTGTGAAAATATTGGGTTAGAAAGTGGGATGGAAGGATGGATGGAGGATGGGTAATGGTGGTAAGGGGACTAGAGGAGAAGAATGCAAGGCAAGTAGGAAGGAAGGAAGGAAGGGTGGAATAGTAGATATAAAAGTATGGAAGATAAAGAGGAGAAGAAAGAAAGGAAGGAAGGAAGGAAGGAAAGATGGAAAGAAAGGAAGAAGTAAGGGAATGAAGGATGAAAAGAAAGGAAGAAGTAAGGGAATGAAGGATGAAAAGAAAATAAGAAATGAAGGAAGGAAGGAAAAGAGGAGAGGAAAAGACAAGATAGAAAAAAGGAGAGGAAAATAAGGAGGAAGAAAGAAAAGAGGAAAGGAAAAGAAGGAAGAAGAAAGAAAAGAGGAAAGGAAAAGAAGAAAGAAAGAATGGAAGGAATTAAATAAGGTCATGGCCAATAACAGTGACTCAGATAAGTTCGTTCAATTTGCTGGATAATTTTGGTGTGGTCGCAAGAAGTGGCTCTGGTCTTGGGAGGAAAGGGAGGGAGAAGAGAAGAGAAGGAGGGAAGAGGAGGAGCATATATGAAGGGAGAGAGGGAGGTAAGAGGAGAAGCATATATGAAGGGAGAGAGGGAAGAGGAGGAGCATGAAAGAAGGGAGAGAGGGGGAAGAGAAGGAGTATAAATGAAGGAGATGGGAAGGAAGGGACGAAGGGAGTGAGGAATTAAGATAGGAAAAAAAGGATGAAGAATGAAAAAAGAAAGAGGCCAGTAAATGACAAAGAAAGGGATAGAAAGAGATGGGGAGATAGGGAGGAAGCAATGAAGGAAAGAGAAGCGGAAGGGGAAGAATTAAGAAGGAAGGGATTAAGAAGGGAAGGATGGAGAGAGGGTAAGAATGAAAGAGAGGGAGTGAATGAACGATTGAAGGAAAGAATGAAAGAAGAAAGAGGAGAAGATGGAGAAGGTAAATACTATGGAATAAAATTAGGAAGAATGAAGAAAATGGAATAAGCAGGATGAAGGAAGGAGTAAATAAAATGAATAATAACTAAGGATACATGAAGGAAAAGGAAGGAAGGAAGAAAGGAAGGAAGGAAGAAGAGAGAGAATGATGGAAACAAGGAGATACAAACACTGAAGAAAAAAGGAAGGATGGAAAAAGATAAGGAAATAAAGTGAAGGAGGAGAAAGAGAGGAAGAAAGAGAAAAGGAATAGCACAGAATAGAAAATAATGAAAAGAGAAAAGTAGAGAATGGGAAAATAATAAAAGTAATAAAGTAGAAAAGTAGTAAAAATGGTAATAGGAAAAGTAGGAAAGCTGTTAAAATATTAATCTTGACAGTAGTAAAAATAGTAATATGAAAAATGGGAAAGTAGAAAGTCGTAAAAATAGTAAAGTATTAAAAATAGTAGGGAGTAGGAAAGTAGTAAAATTATTAACGTAGAGGTTGGGAAAATAGGAAAATAGTACAAATAGTAATATGAAAAGTAGGAAATAGTAATAGGGAAAGTAGGAAATAATAATAGGGAAAGTAGAAAAGTAGTGAAAGTATTAATGTAGAATATTAGCAGGAAAGAAAGAAAAATAGTAATATGGAAAGTAGGAAAGTATCAAATATAGTTACTTGAGGCTGAAGAGAAGGAAGATATAATAGAAAAGAAGGAAGGACAATCTCTCTCTCTCTCTCTCTCTCTCTCTCTCTCCTCTCCTCTCTCTCCTCCTCTCTCTCTCTCTCTCTCTCTCTATTTTGCATCCATTAATAGAAAAGAAGGAAGGACAATATCTCTCTCTCTCTCTCTCTCTCTCTCTCTCTCTCTCTCTCTCTCTCTCTCATCCGGTCAGCCTGGTACCGCCCTTCCTTGGCACTCCACCCACACACCAAGTCCAAAGCCACGTGTAACTTCCTCTCTTTCTTCCCTGCCAACACACGTCTTTTCATTATCTCTCTCTCTCTCTTTCTCTCTCTCTCTCTTTCTCTCTCTCTCTCTCTCTCTCTCTCTCTCTCTCTCTCTCTCTCTCTCTCTCTATCTATCTATCTATCTCTCTCTCTCTCTCTCTGCTTCTCTTTCTGTCTGTCTGTCTGTATGTATGTAATAATAAAAATAATAATAATAATAATTAGCGGTTTATTTACATAGCAGTTCAGAGGCTGAAAATTAACAGAGGGGAAGATTACATTAATATTAATTCTAAAAATCTATTGGCTACAACTTGGAGACATACAGTACTATAGTCTAGGTGTTTATTTTGCGCACTAAAGTGGGAATAGCCCTGTGGCGGTGAATGTCTGTCTGTCTGTCTGTTTCTCTGTCTGTCTCTCGCTCTGTCTCTCTCTGTGTGTCTGTCTGTCTGTCTCTCTCTCTCTGTCTCTCTCTCTCTCTCTCTCTCTCTCTCTCTCTCTCTCTCTCTCTCTCTCTCTCTCTCTCTCTCTCTCTCGTGATATTATGTCTGAGTTTCTTCAGTGTCAGTAATGAATACGTGAATGAGAAGTGAAATATTATTAAAAAGAGGAAGGGAAAAGGAGGAGAAATTTCAGGATACTTGAGTGGGAAGAAAGAATAGGAAGGAAATGCTTGAGCAGATCCAAGAAGGAAGGAAGGAAGGAAGTAAAGGAAATTAAGTTTGAAGGGGTAAGCGTGAGAGAGAGAGAGAGAGAGAGAGAGAGAGAGAGAGAGAGAGAGAGAGAGAGAGAGAGAGGTCAAGTGAGAATGGTAGTTGGAGGTAATGTTTTCTGGAAATTATATATATATATGTAAATAAAATAATAATTAACCCTTTGAATGCAGCATGTTGAATATGAAACGAGAAAGAAGAAAGAGAGGAAGGAAGTAAGGGAAAGAGGAAGAGAGGAAGGAAGTAAGGGAAAGAGGAAGAGAGAAAGGATGTATGGGAAGGAAAAATGAAAAAAGAGAGCAAAATTGGATGGACAGTGGAGTAGGGAAGAGAGGAAGGAAGGAAGAGAGAGAGAGAGAGAGAGAGAGAGAGAGAGAGAGAGAGAGAGAGAGAGAGAGTGGTAAGTAAGGTGGAGGAGCGAGAGTGGAGATAAGGTGGAGGAGAGATAGAAAGAGAGAGTGGAAGTGGATGTAAGGTGGAGGAGGGACCTTGGTTGGCACAGCATATATAAAGATTAACTCCCAGCTGGTGGATCAGTGTGTGCCTACTCTCTCACTCTCTCTCACTCTCTCACTCTCACTCTCATCTCAAGAAAATAGACGATAAACAAAAACAAAAAAGCAAAATGAAAATCGTGAGTGTAAACAAATCTATATATATTATTAATTTTTAGACAACACCGTGTTTTTTTTTTTTTTGTTTTTTTTTTTTTTTTTGAGTGCAACAGTGTTTTTTTTTTTTTCTTCGTTTATATTTGCGAGTGTAATCAACAAACAACGTTAATTTTCTACACAGAGTTTTTTTTTTTCAATTTAGAGTGAAGCAGTGTTTTATTTTATTATTATTATTATTATTATTATTATTATTATTATTATTATTATTATTATTATTATTATTATTATTATTATTTATTATTATTATTATTATTATTATTATTATTATTATTATTATTATTATTATTATTATTATTATTATTATTATTATTATTATTATTATTATTATTATTATTAATATTATTATTATTATTATTATTATAATTATTATTATTATTATTATTATTATTATTATTATTATTGTTATTATTATTATTATTATTATTATTATTATTATTATTATTATTATTATTATTATTATTAATGATAAATATCTCTCTTTAATAACAATTTTGTCTATGTGAGATAACCAACAGTGACCTTAAATGCGTGTGTCCATTCTCTTAGCACGGGATCAGTGAAGGTTACTCTCCCTTGAGGGCGGTAATAAACTTGTGGAGCGGTCTTGGTTCCTCCAGTGTAGGTCAGGAAACAGGACCACATGAACACCAAGCATTTTTGTTTGTCCTGCTGCTGGGAATAATTTTTTGAAGGAATCAGTTGCAAAAATTGAAGGACTCGTTTACCTCCAAATTTGCTCATAGATATAAATAAATAAATAAATAAATAAATAAGTAATTAAATAAGTAAATAAATAAATAAATACAGTAAATAAATAAAGAATATATAAATAAATAAATAAATACAGTAAATAAATAAAGAATAAATAAATAAATAAGCATATAAATAAATAAATAAATAAATATGTAAAATAAAGAGGACATTTTGATCGATTTTGAAGGTTTCTGAGAATCGTATATATATATTAAGTGGTGGAGAACTATTGAGGGCGAATGAACTGCTCATAAAAACAAACATGTATTTATTTTGTATAATTTATAATTGTTGACTAAGACCTTCAGCACTGTGACCTACTCTTCTCTCTCTCTCTCTCTCTCTCTCTCTCTCTCTCTCTCTTCTCTCTCTCTCTCTCTCTCTCTCTCTTATTTTATCTCCTTTCTTACATTAATCTCCTCATATTTTTTTTTAACAATACATCCTCTCTTTATTTTTTATTTTTTTCTCTCTCTCTCTTACCATTTTCCTATCTCTCTCTCTTCTCTTCAGTTTGGCCTGTAAATCTCCCCCTGTAAATCTCCCCCTCACACCCCAACCCCACCCATTTATTCTCTCTAACCACATGTTCTTTTCTCCCCCACCCCCCACCCCCCATTTATTCTCTCTAACCACGTATTTTTTTCTCCCTTCTACAGGCCTTCCTCTCTCCTGCTGGGGGTGACCTTAGCTGTCTGCCTGCTTGACCCTCACACAACGGGTAGTGCCAAGGGAGGGGCCACTGCCAGGACCTTCGGGGTTGGGTGGAGGCTTGTTCGGGTTAGGAGGAGGCAAGCACTATGGTGGTGGATATGGTGGGGGTTATCCTGGCTATGGTCATGGTGGTGGATATGGTCATGGTGGTGGATATGGTGGGGGTTATCCAGGCTATGGTGGTGGATATGGTCATGGTGGTTATGGTGGTTATGGTGGTCATGGTGTTTATGGTGGTCATGGTGGATATGGTGGGTATGGTCATGGTGGGTATGGTGGGTATGGCCAGGGAGTATATGGTGGATATGGAACTCCAATCTATGGCGGTTATGGCGGCGGTTATGGCGGCGGTTATGGCGGTTATGGCGGTTATGGCGGCGGTTATGGTGGGGGTTTCTACCCTAGCTATGGTGGTATTGGCTATGGACGATAAGAACTATAGAGATAACACACACACACACACACACACACACACACACACACAAGCAATACCACCAACACACACTCAATACCATACTATACCAATACCCACAACACACACACACACACACACACAAACATACCCTATACCCTATACCATACCATACCCTACAACCACTACTGCCAATACCAATTACCATGCTACCATTTATAATAATAATAATAATAATAATTCATCATCCATTACAACTTGCCATTTACCTCAGTCTTTGTAAACATAATTATTTAATCTTTTATTTTGTATGTGTACAAAGAAGCATATACTGTATATTATTTTGTAACCTTCATGTATTTATATTTATATATATATATATATATTATGTATTGGTAATTACAAAGCTTTAACTAGTTATTTTTGTATTTATTTATCTCTCCTTACAAAAAAACAAAACAAAAAAATATTCCTGGAAATACGAAAACTGAAGTGTGTATTAAATTGTGTATCATACTATTTTGTGTATGTGTGTGTGTATGTGTATGTGTCTGCGTGTGCGTGTGTTGGGTGCTTGTGTGTGTATTTTCTTTTGTGTGTGTATGAGTATGTGTATGTGTGTTGTGTGTTTGCGTGTGTGTGTGTATGTGTGTGCTTGCGTGTGAGGTTCTTGATTAAAACCTTAGGCTGATTTGACAACCCTAAGATGTAAAAAGAATATCGGTAATTATCACCAACAGCGACAGACACTTTCCAATACACACACACACACACACACACACACACACACACACACACACACACACACACACACACACACACACACACACACACACACACACACACATAACCAACAACAAGATACATACATACATACATACA
The DNA here is from genome assembly GCA_034508575.1 of Petrolisthes manimaculis. Taxonomy (NCBI): domain Eukaryota; kingdom Metazoa; phylum Arthropoda; class Malacostraca; order Decapoda; family Porcellanidae; genus Petrolisthes; species Petrolisthes manimaculis. Next base: position 95,754 of record JAWZYT010002713.1, read on the forward strand.
TATCTAGATACATACATACATATATACAGGCATACATAAATACATACATACATAGATAGATACATACATAGATAGATACATACATACATAGATACATGACAAACTGACATATTACAAGTCTTCTCGTAGTCAAATCACATTCAGACCACTATACATACATACATAGATACATCCATACATAGATACATACATACAAACAAACACACATAGATACATACATACATACATACATACATACATACATACATACATACATGACAAACTGACATATTCCAAGTCTCTCAGTAGTCAGATCAGATTCAGCCAGTAACCAATTTGCAATATTATTCGTCGGACTCTGGTGGGAAGGGAGTGCAATTGATCAGAGGACGCATTCTTGTTGCAGAAGGTGGAGGAAGGAAGGGGATGAGGTCTTTTATGCAGCTCAGGTATTGCAGACTCCCTTAGGCAAATCAACAGAGGGTGAAGGAGGAGGTGGTGGTGGTGGTGAGGAGAAGGAGAAGGTGGTGGTGGTGGTGGTGGTGGTGAGGAGAAGGAGAAGGTGGTGGTGGTGGTGGAGGAGAGGAGGAGAAGACGAGTAGAGGAGGAGGAAGAGGAATTAAAAGAGGGCGAGCAGGAGGAGTATGAGTAGGAAGAAGAGGAGGAGTAGGAGGAGGAGTAAGAGGAAGAGAAGGAGGAGAAGGAGAGAAGGAGTAGGAGGAACAAGAAGAAGAGGAAGAGGAGGAGGAGGAGGAGGAGGAGGAGGAGGAGGAGGAGGAGGATAGGAGCCTTTTGAAGATGTTCCCGGAATTTTTACAATGTGTGTGTGTGTGTGTGGAGGGGGGGGAGGTGAGGGGTGTTGTGTGGGGAGGGGGGGGAAGTGGGTTGTGTGTGTGGGTAGGGGGGAGTAGGGGTGGTGGAGATTGCGTGTGTGTGTGTGTGTGTGAAAGAGAGAGAGAGAGAGAGGAAGGGGGTTTATTTGGTAGCGTTTCCTGACATACTTTGGAGGAATCAAGGCACTCTGTTATGTACCAAAAGTGTCAAGGGGATATTTATTATTATTATTATTATTATTATTATTATTATTATTATTATTATTATTATTATTATTATTATTATTATTATTATTATTATTATTATTATTATTATTATTATTATTATTATTATTATTATTATTATTATTATTATTATCATTATTGTTATCATTATTATTATTATCATTATTGTTACCTTCCTCTTCGGTTTTTGTAGTGAACTCCATTTAGTGTTAGTTAACTACAACATTCCCGTGTTTGGAGACTTCAGGGTCTTGGCTGTCATACTCACCAGGAATTTATGGCATAAACAGTAGCAGGGAAAAAAATAATAATAATGATAATATGAAAATAATAATAAAAAGTTGTTGACTGGAAAAGTTTGGAGAAATCAATTGCTCCAAATTTACCAACACTGTGTTTACTTACTTCCTCCTTTATCAAGGGGGTGCGGGAGTAGGGGGACAGGCTTAAGAGGGGGTTGGGGGTTGGGGGGAGTAGTAGAACAGGCTTGGGGGGGGGGGGTTAAGGGGGTGCAGAAATAGAGAACAGGCTTTCTACCCACTCCAAGACTGTCCCATTATTCTCCCCCCCCCAAAGCCTGTCCCCTACTCCCGCACCCCCTTAATTAAATGACGAGGTAATTACGATGAATTCTACGATGGTTCCATATATTTAATTATTCATGGACGTGTCTTCATCTTTTTTCATTAATTTTTTTTATTCATTTTTATGTTATCTTAATTCATCCTGTTTATTTATTTATCTCTCTATTTATTTGTTTACTTATTCATAAAATTGTGTATATATATTTTCCTCAATTATTAATTTATCTATCTATTTATTTATTTTTATGTATTTATTTATTTCTCTGTTTATGTATGTAATCATTTATATAATTATGTATCCATATTTCACTTTTTATTTATTGATTATATATATTTTATCTCATTTTTATTTTTGTTACATAATTCTACTTGTGTGTATGACGGTGTTTGATTTCTCTTATTAGTGTTTTGAAATATCCAGGGTGTTATTGTAATAGACCAAAACACCACCACTGACTCACACACACACTCACTCATAAGGTTAGGAGGTTCTTGGGGACACGTGTGTGGAATCAGAGCCTGAGAGAGTCAAGCTTAGAGGTCGACGAGTTTATTTTTCCGGAATAAGTAACTCGACTGACATTAACACCACACCACACCCACCCACCCACCCACCCACCCCCTCCTTCAAATATATTATCTTCCTAAAACTTCATTTATTATTTTGTTTTTGTTGACTGATTAATCCTCTCTCCCTAAAACTTTATATATTTTTTTTTTTTTTTTTTTTCTCTCCCTAAAACTTTATATATATTTTATTTTATTAATTTATTCTCTCTCCCTAAAACTTTATATATATGTTTTTTTTCTTGGTTTATTCTCACTCCCTAAAACTGTATATATTTTTTTCTTGGTTTATTTTCTCTCCCTAAAACTTTATATATTTTCTTTTCTTGACTTATCCTCTCTCCCTAAAACTTTATATATATTTTATTTTCTTAATTTATTCTCTCTCCCTAAAACTGTATATATTTTTTTCTTGGTTTATTTTCTCTCCCTAAAAGTTTATATATATTTTTTTCTTGGTTTATTCTCTCCCTAAAACTTTATATATTTTCTTTTCTTGACTTATCCTCTCTCCATAAAACTTTATATATATTTTCTTTTCTTGATTTATCCTCTCTCCATAAAACTTTATTCTTTTGTTGTTATTGACTTATCCTCTCTCTCCCTTTTTACTGTCCTTCCTTTTCGTATCATATTTATCCATCCCTTCCGTCTCTCTCCTTCCTGATCTTTGCATTTATATTATTCCTCTATTTTTTGTCTTCCTTATTTCGCATTATATTTTATTCCTCCATACCTTTTCCTTCATTTCTCCCATTCTCTCTGATTCCTTTTCTTCACATCATAATTATTTCCTCATCATTTCTGTTCCCTTTTTATTCTACATCTTATATCACATTTATCTATCCCTTCTTTCTCCTGCCCTTCACATCATGTTATTCTCTCATCTCTTCTATCTCCTTCTTCTCCTTCGCATCATATTTATCTATCCTTTCTTTCTCCTCCCTTTTACATTATTATTATTATTATTATTCCTCCGTTCTTTTTCTGTGCATTTCTCTTCACATCATATTATTCCTTCATCTGTTTCCTTCTCCTTCCACATTTCTTCTCCTACCTCTCCTTCATAATTATCTTATTTCTCCCAAACCTTCATTTATCATTCATTCATTCCCTAACATTACCCCCCCCCCCCCTCTCCAACCCTCAAACCACCCTGACATTTAATTTTACTCACGTGTCATCCCTTTTCCTCTGTCATCCCTTTTCCTCTGTCATCCCTTTTCCTCTGTCATCCCTTTTCCTCTGTCATCCCTTTTCCTCTGTCATCCCTTTTCCTCTGTCATCCTCCTTCTCTTCTTCACCTACTTCTCTGTCATCCTTTTTCTCTTCTTCACTCACTCACTTCTCTGTTTTCGTCTCCAACCTCATTCCTTCCTACTTCTCACCTTGCACCTCTCGCCGCTCTGACACTTTTTGCTCCATTTACCTCTACCTCTTCCCACCTCCCCTCCCTCCCTCCCTCCCCCACACCAAGCACAGTATATAAACTAAGCGAGGAGGTAAGAAATCAAGGAGATACAGCAAGCAGCTCACTCAATACACTCAGAATGAAGATCGTAAGTAAACACACTCTATTATTTTTACTCAATATAATATAATTCGCCTCTTTTGTGTTATTATTGCTTATATTATTAGTTTTGAAATGCTATAAAATGTTGTGTTGTTATTATTGCTTATGTTATTATTTTTGTTCTGTTATGAATTTTTTTTTTGAGTTCGCCCTTTTCGTTGTTGTGACTGTTATTATTATTGTTATTATTTATTTTCAGTTCGCCCTTCTCGTTGTGCTGGTGGTGGCCGTGGCTGCTGTCTTAGGCTTCCCTGAACCCCATAAGAAGAAGGGAGGCTTCGGCGGATTCCGTGGCTCTCGATTCTCAGTCATCAGACCCGTGAGACCCGTACATGTGGTCCCGTACCCAGTCTACCCCATTGGTGGATACAGACACGGTAGATGGTAGATTGTTTTACGCCAGGCCGATAAACTCTATCGGCCTGGGTTTGACGGTCCACGGAGCATGAGAAATGAACCAATGAACCAACAAACGAACGAACGGGTCCAGAGAGTTACGGAGAACGAGCCAGTCATCAATTCAAAAAACTATCCACGAGTCTATGAAAAAAAATTACAACGTGAATTAGAAAAGGGAAAATATTGCCATCACCTCTTGTATGGATATTATTTTGCCCTCAGGTAGTTCATTTCTGAGTGTTGTGTCTCCTTGGCTTTCGTCTTTCATATCAATTGGCAGTGTTTCTTAATTAAGGGGATATACAGTAATACACTTTAATATACTTTTTCATACATTAGAGTGCCTTGATTCCTTAGTTCATTCACTCTATATCTTTTACTATCGTCATTTTTAATCGGTTTTTTATTTTTCATCAGGTTTCGTCTCATGATTTTACTTTTGAATTAAATTTGTGTTTTTTTTTTACTCCTCCCTGCTGTTGTTTAAAATTATTATATATTGTGTATTCTTTTATAATGTCCTCTTTCCATGGTGCCATAATTTCTATTTTTGTACTTGATCTTATTGATAAAATGATATAAGAATTACCTTAATGTCTGTTTAACCCTACAATCTATGTTTACCAATTATATACTGTAGAACGATGTAGTAAATAACAAGACCATATGAACACACACACACACACACACAATAATTATTACATAACTGAATAACACACATGTACACTTCTACACACATACAAACACACAAGTAAACAACTGAACAACACACATGTATGTTTCTACACACATACATACACACACGTACACTTTTCCATATACACACACTTTATCACACTATAAATATAATTGAAGGGCTACTGATTCCTCCAAACTATGCCAGGAAACAGACGACCTTAATGTTACTGATGGGGTTGTTTCATGGCATAGTTTTGGTATACATTGGAGCACCTTGATTCCTCTAGGAAGCAGTGTATTTTGTGTTTTGTTGTTCTCGTTGTTGTTGTTGTTTTGGTTTTGTTGTTGTTGTTGTTGTTGTTGTTGTTGTTGTTGTATTTGTTGTTGTTGTTGTTGGTATTACTACGAAAATAAGGGTAGATTCTCTTGTTGGTAAATTGAAAGAAATGACACAAGGAGGAGTCAATTAATTTCATCTTCCTCCCCCCCCCCTTAATAATAATAATAATAATAATAATAATAATAATAATAATATTATTAATAATAATTTCCACTCAGTCCTCGCATCAAAGGTAAGAAAATTTAGTGTCACAAAATGTAGTGTGTATTTGTTATATATATATTATTTTTTCTTTTCTTTTCTCTCTTTTTTTTTTTTTTTTTTTTTTTACCTTCCTTTCATTTTTATTCTATCCTTCATTTTTCGTATCAGTGTTAGATTAAAGTACTGAGGAGAATATTTATTATGAAGTGTATATTAATGTATTTATTATTATTATTGTGAGAGATAATAATTTTTTTCTGTAGCAGTCAGTGTGTGTATGTACAGTCAGTAAATAAAGTAATGGAACCAACCTTTCATTATTATTATTATTATTTTTTTTTTGAGATATAATCATACATAGGGAAGTTCCATGCAATACATTTTACGTTGACTGACAATGTATAGGTGATAGTTAAAGGGATAGTATACTAATGGTAAATTGGAGCGCCTTGATTCCTCCAAACTATGCCAGGAGAAGGGACCTGATGAACAAAAATAATGGTGGTCTGTTGCTTGGAATAGTTTGGAGGATTCAGTTGCTCCAAATTTACCAGCAGTGTCCTATCCTTTAATTAAACAAAAAATGGAAAGGGGAGATTTGGGAAAACACTTTGATGAATAATTTGAAGAAGGTGAATGGGTGTTGTTGATTTATAAAAGTAAATAATGTACACTCGTAATTCAAAACTTGTATCGAGATCTTGTTTAATTAATTTTCGAATCATTAGATATAGTAGTGTACAATCACGAGCACTAATTAGTATACAGCTTTAAGTTGAAGCTTTAAGGGACCCTGTGATGTAGTCTAAAAGCTGGAGAAAAATGAGTCCTTCAAATATTGCTACGAAACACCACCTATAGGGTAGGAGCTTGTTTCGTGGCAAGGTCAGGAGGAATCAAAAGTCTCCAATTTTATACACGATCACAGGGTCCTTAAACAGGTCCAATTCACCAACGAACTATAATTCCAATGGAGATCTTATTGTGTATTTATTTACTGTCATTTAGATATATATGAAGCACATCTGGATACTTATTAGTGATCGTGACTGTACTAATTACGACGCTTATCATGTTTCATATTTGCTTGAGTTCGCTTAATACTCGATCAAGGTATTCGAAGCAAGCCTGGATATATACTTTGGATTGCGAGTGTACAGATGATAATATTAAGGGGAGAGTATACTTTTGATAGATTGGAGTCCCTTGATTCCTCCAAACTATGCCAGGAAACAGACCCAGATGAAGAAATATAATGGTATCCTGTTGCCCGGAATAGTTTGGAGGAATCATTTGCTCCAGATTTACCAACAGTGTACTCTCCCCTTAATGTGTATGTTTCTCGATAATGTTTCACTTTCCGATAACTTTCTTCCAGAGACAGAAATTATCGTGATTTATGGATTATACCTATTTCACAGCGTATTGTTAATTATATATATTTTTTATATATATAATTATATTCTCCAGGATCAATAATTTTATACACCAATTTTTTTCATTGTTATATATTTTTCGTCTTCTTTGGGGGAAGTAATAGACTTTCCAATTTAACCCACAAGATAATCTCATCTCAAGTGGGAACGAGTATATAGAAACATAGATGTGGTCAGGATTAATTAACAGAAAACAAAGTATATTATTATTATGTTTTATATTTTTTCATTGTTATATATTTTTCGTCTTCTTTCGAAATAGTTTGTACAAAACTTTGTATAAAAATGATTACCATCTGTATTGCTGTTACACAATTGTCAGAATGGACTGTACAAAAATATGAAGATGAGATATTAATTGATGATAATTATGAACATTGATAATAATGATGATCATAACAGAATCAGTTTGAAGAACATGAGGAACACTTCTCCATTATTAATTAATGTTAAAAAGTTCCATTGTTCTTCATAACACTCTCCCATTTGGACTGATGAAACTTAATATCCGTATCCACCATAACCTCCACCATAACCTCCATAAAGGTTACCACCATATCCACCATTACCACCGAAACCACCAAAGGAATTTCCGAAACTACCAACATTATTTCCGAAGCCTCCAAAGTTATTTCCGAAGCCTCTACGTCCACCACCGTAGCTTCCATATCTTCCACCGTAGCCTCCGTAGCCTCCATAGCCTCCGCTTACGAAGCTAGGGACTGACACGACGGTCACGGGACGTCCGAAGCCGAATCCACCTCCACCGAATCTTCCTCCACCTCCACCGAATCTTCGTCCACCTCTACCGAATTTAACTCCTTTAGGGTCGGCAAACACGGCCACCACAGCCACCAACAGCACCAACACGAGTGACGTCTGTAGAGAAACAAAACACAGGTTCATTTAAGGAGAGGTTAGGTAAGGTCAAGTTAGGGCTTAATTAAAGAGATGTAGGCCAGTGTTGACACTTTACGTACTGAAAATATAGGATAATATTGGCATACAATTATTGAAAGATATAGAGTGAAATTAAATCTGATTATTATTATCAAAACTTTAGTAAATGATTCCATATCAATTCCCAGTGCAATTCTTAGTCTAAATTGTATGATTCTTCTTTATGGATAAAGTTGTACTATTCTCTCTGGTTCAAGTAGAGATTCTCTTGTTGGTGAATTGGAATGTCTGTGTTTCCTACAAACTATGTCAAGAAACTGTTCCCCTATTAGTATCATTGAGGGCGTCTTGTTCTCTGACATAATTTGGAGGATTCAGATACCTTCCAAATTCACCCACAAACGAATCAATCTTCCCCTTAACGTGATCTTTCTACTCACAAATTTCATCTTGAGTGTTAGAAGTGAGATCTGCTTCTGATACATTTCCCAGTCTTGCCACGGGTATAAATAGTTGTGAAGGGAAGTTGCCAAACACCTCTCAGAGCCTGATTCACTTCCAATTACCCACCGGCAGGGTTTTGGGAGTTCAAGACAGAGGCAGAAAAAAATATAGGAAAGAGAGAGTTGCACACGTGTGGCAGTCTGTGTGTCGCCAACCTTGCCTTCAATATAAATAATCACTTCCTGTTTGCTACTATGCTATTTATATACAAAAAATAATTATGTATGTAAATAATTATGCATGTACTACACAGCCACAATCAAATACCCAACGAGACTTTCCTTCCATCGTGCAAATACATCAGATTCATATAAAAATAGAATCATACAACAACTTACGTCAACTCAACCCCTTCAATTATTGTTAAGAGGTGCTGCAAAACCATACACGTGTTGTTTTTTATTACCAAGATTTTTATTTACTACGATGAAAGGAAAGTGTCGGTGGATATGTGATTGTGGCTGTACATATATTTGCATACATAGCGTCTCGCATCACTAATTTCCATCCTTTCATTAGTAGTCACATCCTCGTTAACCTCTAAATTGTTGCCTGACTAACTTTGAGGTTTTTCATTCTGAATTAAAAGGAAAATACACATATGGTACAAACACAACCAAATATCCACCGACACCTTTCCTTTCATTGTAGTAAATATATTGGTAATAAAGAACAATACGAGAACAATACGTGTATGTGTTTGCAGCACCTCATAATAATACCTGAGGGAGTTGAATTGACGTAAGGTGTTGTTGTATGATTATATTTTGATATGATACTGATTTATTTGCACGATGGAAGGAAAGTGTCGGTGGTTATTTGATTGTGGCTGTACAATTTCTCCACATGCGTTTTGGTCACTGTAGGACTCACTTCTGGTCCGATTTCGATGAAATTACAACCACAGGTAAGGACCACAACGCCGATGTCACCAATTGACTTGCAAGGTCAAAAGAAAAAACCAAGGTCAAAATCGTCAAAAAACTAAATATCTTCAAACTGCTATAACTTCAGTTCTCGAGCTTCGATTTTGATCAAACTTTTTCAGTAACATGCTATGTTCATTTCTGCTTCTGGTGGTACTTGAGCGATGCCGTATTCCTAAAAATTTGAGCATTAGGTCGAATATCATGGGGTCTGAATTTTGCCATACTTTCGCCAAGTCCTCGGCGACTTCATTTATTTATTTATTAATTAATTAATTAATTTATTTATTTATTTATCTAAACCTTGTGTACATATATTTGTGTATATATATTTGTTTATCTATCTATCTATTTATTTATTCATTTATTTATCTAAACCTTATGTAAAGTACTTCCCTCCTAATTAAACCTGATAATAAACGAACGAGGAGGAGGAGGAACATCACCATCTCCCTGACAAGGAAGGAAGCCACTGAAAAGAAGGCAAGGTTGTCTCACCAAGCAACTCTGGATATTCCTGTTTTTCTCTCATGTCTTACTAGAGGTGTGTAACATATTTACCTGTTTTTTGTTGTTTTGGTTTTTGTACTGGGATACCGAGGGAATTCAATGCGTGTGTGTGTGTGTGTGTGTGTATGTGTGTGGCAACTCTGACAGGCTGGTGGGTACTTAATGCACCTTGGGTTTGGGAAATGCATCACAAGCAGAGATCCCTTCAAACGCTCAAGATGAAATTTGTAAGTCCATCTACCAACTAAAGTGTTATCATTGTAAACTTTTCATCAAGCTCTAACTTGACCTTACCTGACCTCTACTATAGCCTGCCTCTCATCAAACCCTAACTTGACCTTACCTGACCTCTATAATACTGTGTCAACACTATCCTACTTGTCTTTAATTAAGCATAACTTGACCTTACCTGACCTCTACTATAGCCTGCCTCTACAAACCCTAACTTGACCTTACCTAACCTCTCCTTAAATGAACCTGTGTTTTGTTTCTCTACAGACGTCACTCGTGTTGGTGCTGTTGGTGGCTGTGGTGGCCGTGTTTGCCGACCCTAAAGGAGTTAAATTCGGTAGAGGTGGAGGAAGATTCGGTGGAGGTGGAGGAAGATTCGGTGGAGGTGGATTCGGCTTCGGACGTCCCGTGACCGTCGTGTCAGTCCCTAGCTTCGTAAGCGGAGGCTATGGAGGCTACGGAGGCTACGGTGGAAGATATGGAAGCTACGGTGGTGGACATAGAGGCTTCGGAAATAACTTTGGAGGCTTCGGAAATAATGTTGGTAGTTTCGGAAATTCCTTTGGTGGTTTCGGTGGTAATGGTGGATATGGTGGTAACCTTTATGGAGGTTATGGTGGAGGTTATGGTGGATACGGATATTAAGTTTCATCAGTCCAAATGGGAGAGTGTTATGAAGAACAATGGAACTTTTTAACATTAATTAATAATGGAGAAGTGTTCCTCATGTTCTTCAAACTGCTTCTGTTATGATCATCATTATTATCAATGTTCATAATTATCATCAATTAATATCTCATCTTCATATTTTTGTACAGTCCATTCTGACAATTGTGTAACAGCAATACAGATGGTAATCATTTTTATACAAAGTTTTGTACAAACTATTTCGAAAGAAGACGAAAAATATATAACAATGAAAAAATATAAAACATAATAATAATATACTTTGTTTTCTGTTAATTATTCCTGACCACATCTATGTTTCTATATACTCGTTCCCACTTGAGATGAGATTATCTTGTGGGTTAAATTGGAAAGTCTATTACTTCCCCCAAACTATACAAGAAAACACACGCCTTCAATGCTACTAATAGAGGATCTGTTTCGTAGCAAAGTTTGGAGGAATTACAAACCTTCCAATTCACCAACTCTAAGAAAAAACCCTTAATTAACATAGACGGTAAATTACATCATATAATAAAAGTAAAATATTATATTGATGGTAAATAATTGGAGGACTAACATACCCTTCAAATAAAGACATAAAACAATACATACTCTTATTAACATTGAGGTGATTTGTTTTCTGGCATAGTTTGGAGGAATCAGTAGTCCTCCAATTTACCAAAAAGAGAAACTTCCCATAATAATTATGAATGTCAACATCAGACCTGTGGGAAATGTGAGTGAGTCGTGTTTCTAAGGCTGAGTTTTTTATTTAGGGTTTCCACAAAAGGAGTTTAATCTATTTGAAGAAGGTCATAAAAAGAGTGTATGGTCTATTGGAAGAAGGTCAGAATGTGTTTAGTCTATTTGGAAAAGATCAGAAAGGGTTTAATCTATTTAGAAAAGGTTTGAAAAGGGTGCAGTCTATCTGAAATTGGTCAGGATGCTTTTAATCTATTTTGAAAAAGGTCAGAATGTGTTTAGTCTAATTGAAAAAGGTAAAGAAAGGGTTTAATCTATTGGGAAATGGTCATAAAGTGTTTAAACTGTTCGAAACAGAAGTCAAAGAAAGGATCACTCAGCTGGTGGTTGATACAAAGGGATTATTATTATTATGTTTAAGATGGAAAGGTGTGTGTGTTGATGGAAAGGTGTGTGTGGTGATGGAAAGGTGTGTGTGGTGATGGAAAGGTTTGTGTGGTGATGGAAAGGTGTGTGTGGTGATAGAAAGGTGTGTGTGGTGATAGAAAGGTGTGTGTATTAAGAGAAAGGTGTGGTGATGGAAAGGTGTGTGTGTTGAGAGAAAGGTGTGTGTGTTGATTGAATGGTGTGTGTGGTGATGGAAAGGTGTGTGTGGTGATAGAAAGGTGTGTGTGGTGATGGAAAGGTGTGTGTGGTGATGGAAAGGTGTGTGTGGTGATAGAAAGGTGTGTGTGGTGGTGATGGAAAGGTGTGTGTGTTGATAGAAAGGTGTGTGTGGTGATGGAAAGGTTTGTGTGGTGATGGAAAGGTGTGTGTGTTGATTGAATGGTGTGTGTGGTGGTGATGGAAAGGTTTGTGTGTTGATGGAAAGGTGTGTGTGGTGATAGAAAGGTGTGTGTGGTGATAGAAAGGTGTGTATGGTGATAGAAAGGTGTGTGTGTGGTGATGGAAAGGTGTGTGTGTTGATAGAAAGGTGTGTGTGGTGATGGAAAGGTGTGTGTGTTGATTGAATGGTGTGTGTGTGGTGGTGATGGAAAGGTGTGTGTGTTGATAGAAAGGTGTGTGTATTAAGAGAAAGGTGTGGTGATGGAAAGGTGTGTGTATTAAGAGAAAGGTGTGGTGATGGAAAGGTGTGTGTATTAAGAGAAAGGTGTGGTGATGGAAAGGTGTGTGTGTTGATAGAAAGGTGTGTGTGTTGATTGAATGGTGTGTGTGGTGGTGATGGAAAGGTGTGTGTGTTGATAGAAAGGTGTGGTGATGGAAAGGTGTGTGTGTTGATAGAAAGGTTTGTGTGTTGAGAGAAACGTGTGGTGATGGAAAGGTGTGTGTGTGGTGATGGAAAGGTGTGCGTGTTGAGAGAAACGTGTGGTGATGGAAATAGTGGCAGTCTGAAGGCTCGCTTGGAAGGACACCCCAATAATGATAAAGCCAATAGTTGATGTGGGGTAAAAAGTGTCTCAATGATGTGGCTAATGGGGTGATGATGGGGGTGATTGTGGTGGTGGTGGTGGTGGTGGGGGTGGAGGTGATTGTGGTGGTGATGGGGAGGGTGAAAGTGGATATGTTGGTTGTGGTGGTGGTGGTGGTGGTGGTGGTGGGGAGGGTAAAAGTGAATATGTTGTTGTTGTTGTTGGTGGTGGTGATAATGTTAGTGGTCGTGATGGTGATAATGATGATAATGATGGTGGTGATTTTGATTGTGGTAGGGATGGTAGTGATTGTGATGGTAATGATAATGATGATAATGGTAATGGTGATGATGGTGATGTTGGTTGTGGTAATGATAATGATGCAGATGTTTGATGTTAGTGATGATAATGATGATGATGATGATGCTAGTGGTGATGACTAGGTAGAATAGTGACAGCAATGACAGTGAACAAAAGTAATGATAATAATGAATAGCAATCACGAATGACAATGCCAGATGAAGGTCAGGTCAAGGGAGTACAACTTTATTAGGTCAAACGGTAGTCAGGGAAGAAGTGATATTGGAATGACAAGCAAATTCTATATATATATATATATTTTTTTTTTTTTTTTTTTTTTTTTTTTTGCATGACATGGATTTCCCACTTCTTCTTTTTCATGCTTTACTTTGGAGAAAATATAATGAGTATTTTGGTTCCAACTTTTTTTTTTAAGTAAAGGGGGAGCCAGGAAACAGAACTATATCAACAAAAAGAAGGGTGGTTTGTTGCTTGAAATAGTTTGGAGGATTCAGTTGCTCCAGATTTACCAACACTATTCTCTTGATGGTGAATGGTGGATTGGAAGGTCTCTGATTCCTCCAAACTATAGCCACGAAACAGATATTAGTAACATTAGGATCATCTGTTTGTTTCGTGGGATAGTTTGGAGGAATCAATATGGCCCTCCGTATCTCACCAACAAGGTAAGAATCTGGCCTTAACTTTGCACACACTCCTCTGTACTCTAGATATACCCCAGATGTACTGTACTACTGTATATACTTCCTGCAAGGGGAGAGAAAGCAAGGTCACAAAAACTGCATATTTATTACTCTCTCTCTTTCTCTCTCTCTCTCTCTCTCTCTCTCTCTCTCTCTCTCTCTCTCTCTCTCTCTCTCTCTCTCTCTCTCTCTCTCTCTCTCTCTCTCTCTCTCTCTCTCTCTCTCTGTTTGTCTGTCTATTTATTTATTTATCTATCTATCTATCTATCTATCTATCTATCTATCTATCTATCTATCTATCTATCTATCTATCTATCTATCTATCTATCTATCTATCTATCTATCTATCTATCTATCTATCTATCTATCTATCTATCTATCTATCTATCTATCTAACTCTCTCTCTCTCTCTCTCTCTCTCTCTCTCTCTCTCTCTCTCTCTCTCTCTCTCTCTCTCTCTCTCTCTCTCTCTCTCTCTCTCTCTCTCTCTCTCTCTCTCTCTCTCTCTCTCTCTCTCTCTCTCTGACTGCGTATCTGTCAGTGTTTCTGTCTGTCTGCCTTTCAGTCTGTCACGGTTTTAGTCTATTTTTTTCACCGTCTCCTCTCTATGTCTCTTCTCTATCTGTCTGTCTATTTACCTGTCTGTCTATTTACCTGTCTGTCTATTTGCATATCTGTCTATTTGCCTATCTGTGTGTCTGATTCTATCCTCAACACAACACACATCCTCTAATTGTTCCATCCCATATCTCTTCCTCTCCCTTTCAACCCTCCTATCTCTCCCTTTCAACCATTCTCTCCCTTCCTCTCCCTTTCAACCTTCCTCTCCCTTCTTCTCTCTCTTATCTATCCCATATCTCTCCCTCTCAACCTTCGACCTGACTGTACCCGGTAGACCCCTTTCCATCCCCTCCTCTTCCATCCCCTCCCCTTCCATCCCCTCCCTTGTCCCTCCTCTTCCATCCCCTCCCTTGTCCCTCCTCTTCCATCCCCTCCCTTGTCCCTCCTCTTCCATCCCCTCCCTTGTCCCTCCTCTTCCATCCCTTCCCTTGTCCCTCCTCTTCCATCCCCTCCCTTGTCCCTCCTCTTCCATCCCCTCCCTTGTCCCTCCTCTTCCATCCCTTCCCTTGTCCCTCCTCTTCCATCCCCTCCCTTGTCCCTCCTCTTCCATCCCTTCCCTTGTCCCTCCCCTTCCATCCCCTCCCTTGCCCTGGTTCCTCACTCACTAATCTGGGCAGAAAAGTTCAAGGACAAAAGGGTTCGTTCGTTCCTTCATTCACATCCTTCCTACATTCCTTCCTTCCTTCCTTCCGGTCACCTCCCAGGGTATATATAACCTGTGGTGTTGTTTGGTCATTATCACAACCGCATTCACCTCCACACTCTCAACATGAAGTCTGTAAGTCATCGTTTGGGTTGGTTTATTCTGGTTTGTTTATTATTATTTTTCTTATACCTAGAGACGACGACATCTAAATTTTTCTTCTTGTCGTTTCCTATTCTAACCTTAATTAAGACGATATCTAAATTTGTCTTCCATTTATTTTCCTATTCTAACCTTAAGACGACATCTAACTTTTTCTTCCATTTCATTTCCTATTCCATAAAGTTTAATCACCGAGAATTTCGACTCGTAAAATGTACAGTACAGTCAGCATCACATTCCCCTTTACATGTGATGCTGATCTTGGTCCACCATGGATTGAAACTTTTGGCATTCAAACTCTACTACATGAGGGAAAGATCGGCAACATTAGAAAAAGAAAGGAGGGTTTTAGAAGCATTTGTGCCCACGTTTACATTACCTTAAAATATATCCTCAATATTATTCCTTTTTATACTTTTACATTACCTTCAAATATATTCTCAGTATTATCCTTATTATACTTTTGCAGTACCTTCAACATAATTTTCGTCAATATTATTCCCTATTACACTTTTACAATACCTTCAAATATATCCACAGTATTGTTTCTTGTTACATTTTAGCAGTACCTACAAATATATCCTAAATTAATGTTCCTTGTTGCTATCATTTATGGGAATCTGTTTGTGTGTTGAAGGTGCAGCCGTCATTAGTGGTGTTGGTGTTGGTGGTGTTGGCTGGTGTGGCCGTGTTGGCAGACAAAGCACCAGTCAAGGGCAAGGCAGCAGCACACGCAGGGGGACAGTCACGTCATCTTCTCCTGCCCCCATTGATCAGCCACGGACAAGTACATACCAGCTACGGACACAATAACCCTGGGAATGTGTACGGTCTTGGACACAACACCTATGGAAATAATCACTACAGACCAACTGGATACAATACCTATGGAAATAACTACTACAGACCTTCTGGACACAGCGGCTTCACCATCGGACATCAAGGTGGCCTCGGACACGGATTCCAAGGAGGCAGCATCGGCTTTGGACCCACAGGAATCAGTCATAGTTTCCACAGTGGGCTTGGCAACGGGTACAACAATGGCATCGGGCACGGGTTCCATGGTAGTGTTGGTCTTGGGGGCATCAGTCATGGGTTTAATAGCAACATTGGTGGTTTTCAAAGTGGATATTCTACCTATGGGTATTAGAGGCACATATTTATAATTATAGATACATGTATACTTATAAATATTAGAGTTAGACATTTATAATTATAGATAGACTTATAATTAATAGAGTCAGACACATATGGTTATACATATACTTATAAATATTAGTCAGACACTTATACTTATACATATACATATAATTATTAGAGTCACACACTTATAATTATACATATACTTATAATTATTAAAGTCATACACAAATTATTACACATATACATAAATATTTTGGCTTAGTTTTGGTGTTTAATTCATGACTTATAATTATACATCAATATACTTATAATTAAGTTTCTTTTCTGTGATTAATTTATTGTTATAGGGTGATTGATATTTCACAACCTCAGTGGTATGTTTATTACAACAATAAAATATGTGTATATTCAATGATATAATTATTTTCTTTCTTTTACTTCAACTCCTCATCCTGTCGACATAATTATTAATCCTACAACATTACAATTTTGTTCTTAATTGATTAAAAATAAATCCTATCTATCATCCATCCTAGTAAATAGATAAGTGTGTTTGTTTAGATAAAAGTGTTTAGTTAAGAGTGTTTAGATAAGTGTGTTTGTTTAGATAAAAGTGTTTAGTTAAGAGTGTTTAGATAAGTGTGTTTGGATAAGTGTGTTTAGATAAGTGTGTTTAGATAAGTGTGTTTGTTTAGATAAGTGTGTTTAGATAAGAGCGTTTGTTTAGATAAGTGTGTTTAGATAAGTGTGTTTAGATAAGTGTGTTTGGATAAGTGTGTTTAGATAAGTGTGTTTAGATAAGTGTGTTTGTTTAGATAAGTGTGTTTAGATAAGTGTGTTTGGATAAGTGTGTTTAGATAAGTGTGTTTGTTTAGATAAGTGTGTTTAGATAAGTGTGTTTAGATAAGTGTGTTTGTTTAGATAAGTGTGTTTGTTTAGATAAGTGTGTTTAGATAAGTGTGTTTAGATAAGTGTGTTTGTTTAGATAAGTGTGTTTAGATAAGTGTGTTTAGATAGGTGTGTTTAGATAAGTGTGTTTAGATAAGTGTGTTTGTTTAGATAAGTGTGTTTAGATAAGTGTGTTTAGATAAGTGTGTTTAGATAAGTGTGATTAGATAAGTGTGTTTAGATAAGTGTGTTTAGATAAGTGTGTTTAGATAAGTGTGTTTAGATAAGTGTGTTTGTTTAGATAAGTGTGATTAGATAAGTGTGTTTAGATAAGTGTGTTTAGATAAGTGTGTTTGTTTAGATAAGTGTGTTTAGATAAGTGTGTTTGGATAAGTGTGTTTGGATAAGTGACAAATTAATTAAAGGTGACCACATAATCTATCACGAACTGGAGTGAGTGCTACAGGTTCCTCCAAACTTGGCTACAAAACAGGCCTCCACAGTATACTTGTAGGGGATCTGTTTTGTTGCATTGTTTGAGGGCTACGTAGGCTCCAATTTGATCATCCTAAACTACCCCCTAATGTCTCTCTCTCTATTAACACTCTCCTCTCTTAGCCAATTTTTTTTTTTTTTTTTTTTTTTTTTTGGTACATTGGAGTGCCTTGATTCCTCCAAAGTATGCTAGGAAACAGGACCAGAAGAGCAAAAGTAATGGTGCCCTGTTGCTTGGAATAGTATGGAGGATGCAGTTGCTCCCCTATCCCCGCAACCCCCCAGTCCCCCCCCCCCCCCCCCCAAGCCTGTCCCCTACTCCCACACCCCCTTAGGAGACTTCAACGAATCTCAAATAGTGATCAGATTTTTCTCCCTCATTATCCATACTGTATCAACAATCATTATCATTATCATTATCGTTATCATTATCTTCCTCATGTCCACGTTACAGGCAGGTCAAGTTGTCCAGTGAAATGTCATTCATAGTAGTTAATTGTATTTATTGTGTGCATTGGTGTAATTAAATGGTGTAATAAAATTGCAATCGTATCATAATCACTATATCAATTTAATGCATTGGTGCAATTTGACCGATATATATCCTTTGCTTGCTGTATCTCAGTATTCTTCTTGTATGCAAATTCTATAGTATTTTTTAGTCAAATATTTAATGAAGTAATTACTAAGCCTATCATTTGTCCCATATCAGTGACACTCCAATTTACCCAACACAGATTTCCCTTAGGCAAAATTTTGCAATCTGTGTACTGTACGTACGGTTCACACACACACACACACACACATAAGAAAACGTAAATATACAGACATACGTACTGTGCATTTTGGCTATCGTGTACACATACTTTACAGTACACACACACACACACATATATACAAACAAACACACACAGACACACACACACACACACACACACACACACTATAGATACACAGTCACAGCTACACTTGCGCCAACAGACAAACAAAACTGATACCGTTCATTATGTGCCATAGTCGTATTTTTCATCACATTTTTCATCATGTATTTCAGTAAGTATTGAGCCAATTATTGCTCAAGGGTGTGGCGTATATCCCAAGCAAAAACTCGTTTGTTGCGAATGTGGCCACTCTGATATTTGTGCTGCGGTGGAGTTATCAAAGTGACCCCATGATCTTCGGTCGTTTCAGGTAATGGGAGTTGCTGTTGTTGTTGTTAAAGTTCCTCAAGTTGTCTGACCGAGCAGGCCCCGAGCTCCTGAGGAAGGCCTTGGCTTGAATCGGCTTTCCACAATGCCCTCAGTGAGTGAGTGTATGTTGTGTTGTTGGCGAGTGTCGTTGTGTGCGTTGCATGCAGTCTTCCAAACTCTGGGTGCCGAGTCAGAGAAAGTTCAGTCTCACAGTCTCACTCCACTAATGGGTTTTGATTAAATATGAGGCCTAGCATTTAATGGGCCTTGATTAAATATGAGGCCTAGCATTTATTAACGAATTGAAAGTTGTACTAATTCTTCCCAGTTCTAGCTCTCAGTAGCACCTGTACTGAAGGCAGCTGTCTGTGGTAGAGTATTTTTTTGCAGAAATCACGAGTCTACATTTTCGTCAACAACAAGACAGGCGACTTAATTAAAGAGAAGAACCTTTTGGCGGAAATTGGAGAGCTACTGATTCCTCAATCTATTATGAAAAAAAAATAACCTTAATGTTACTAATTGGGGATGTGTTTCGTGGCCTAGTTAGGAGGATGCAGTGACCCTCCAATTTATCGTCATCAGCTCCTGCCCTTAAGATTACTTACTCCTGTGACA